>JARKHS020019368.1:0-15000 GCA_030143305.2 Amblyomma americanum
CTGTTATGTTGTTTTAATTTAACAGTATAGTTTAAAAATATAGCCGAACCTCATGGCGATGCCATTAGCATAGCGTACTAACCGGCGATCAAACTAAAAAAAAATGCGCCGAGGCTGTAGCGCGACATTCTACGACAGCTTAGCGCTGGCGAAAACAACCAAGCCCTACACACTGTTGCACACAAAGGGTGGTGGAAATCCGGAAGCGGGATTTCCTCACGACCGATTACGATAAAGCCATTTACTTATTGGGAGGCAGTGAAAGCAATACAATTAAAAACGCAGAATTGGTCAGAAAGTAGTTAGTTACCAGGAGTCTTCAAAACGGATTCAGAAGCAGAAGGCGCTTAGATTGCAGCCTGTTTGTTCACAAAATCTGTAGAAGTGGCTAGGGCGGATAATAGTTCGTTGCATTTAGCCTTCCTGGACATCAGCGTACAAAAACGGGAATAAAGATCTGTCGAGCATACTCAAAGATGAAAGTGTCGGTACTACGACAAAATTATTGCTCAGGGAAATTTGACCAGATATTAAATTTTAAATAGCATAGTGAGCGATTAGATGCGTGACAACTGTTGTCGTGTAGAAACGGTTAAGGGTAGGTTGTCTGTTATTACTATTGCTGCTCTTAATTATATAATGGCGTCTACAAGACAGTAATCTAGTTTGTCATCTCTTGCACCGACTCGGCGGAATGATAGTGGAGAAGCTGCGCCCGTTTTTAATATGGTGACAATATTGTAATAATAGCTGTTTGCCAAGGAGATTTACAGACAATAGGAATGATTTGTGGACAAGAAGACGACCCGCTATAGGCTTTATTTTTAGTGCAAATAAGCCACGCTTGATGCTTTTTAACAATACCGGTACTCTGATGCTTACATTATAAAGCCATCAGATATAAAGTGTGGCAGAATATGAATTCCTGGCGTTGTGGTAATCATAAGGCCAGATATGTATGGAAAAGAACGCACTTTCAACTGGAGAAAAAGGGCAAATAGATTCCGCCATAATGAAGCACCGAGGAGAAAAAAGGGGAGGGGCGTAAACAGGTGTCAAAGGTGTTGAACACTGAAATGCATTTGGTGACCAATAACGGTGACAAGGCTTACTTTCGGGAATTTTGGGAATAATTTCGACCACCTGGGGTTCTTTAACATGCACTTACATCGCATCGTACACGAGTCTCAAGCATTTCGCCTCCATCGAAACGCGGCCGCCGCTGTCGGGATCGGACCCACGTCTTTCGGGCCAGCAGCCCAGCACAAAAAGCAGTGACCCAGCCCGGCGGCTTGTGACCTAAATCAAATAAAGCTGTATTCAAGAGTGGTGCACAGAGAAGTAAGTAAAAATCGTATTTTTAAAAGGGCGAATTTCTAGCTAGTACAGTTAAATTTGACAAATTTGTGGAAGAAATATAGAGCAGAAATAAAAAAAAAACTACCGGATGGTTGCCACTCTAACGCGAGATTCAGGGGCAGCTGTCAAGGTATCTATATTTCACAATATACCTTGTGTTTCAGGGAAGGTGATCACAAATTTTTAAAGATTGGAGTTTTGAGGTAAAGAGCTTTTTGCGTCATTGTAATACCAGTGTAGGCGTACGTCAAAAAACAGGCAATTCATGTTATTTGAAAGCTAAATTCTATTAGTTAACATGTTAGCTATTAACGGTAGGCACCTGATAGCAATTAGACATTTGTAGCAGGCCGTTAGTAATAGCCACAACAATTTTTAGAATTTCGAAAATGAGATTGCCCTCGGCGCAGTGACTCTACAAAATTTATCCATTTTGGCTACTTACATGCACTGGAGGGGTTGCTTTGTCTGCATGCTTTTCGAAAGCGCATGTTTTTCTTGCACGATGGAGGCAAAATTAATTGAGCCATAGCGGCTCTGGTAATCGCGTTTTAGAAATTCGAAAAACTGATATGGCTATTACTGACTGCCGGCTACAAATCTCTAATTGCAATCAGGGACCTATCGGTAATGATTAAAAAGTTAACGGTTAGAATTTAGTTCATCAGTTTACTTAGTAACATGTCTAGCTAGTATTTTTGGCGTCCACCAACACTAGTATTAGTAGGCCGCAAAATTTTTCTCTTGCACTCAAAAAGTCTATGTTTAAAAATTTGTGAACAGCTTCCCTGACACACCCAGTACTGACGTATAGAATATGAGGGCGACTCCATATTTTTCAAGTCTTTCTCGAGCCACATGTCTGGCTTTTAGCCCAGGAATCAATACAGTCATTGATCACTGGAAAATAAAACCGGATTCTCATTCTGATTTGTGCGGTTATTGAGCGTACTTTGTAGTTTCCTACAAAGACTCCTAATCCGTAGTGGGTTTTTGGTTTGAAGTGAATTCGAAGCGAGTAGTATTTATCTTGGAAGAATTTCGAAGCGAATATGTCGACACACACACACACACACACACACACACACACACACACACACACACACACCACACACACACACACACACACACACACCACACACACACCACACACACACACACACACACACACACCACACACACACACACACACACACACACACACACACACACACACACACACACACACACACACACACACACACACACACCACACACACACACACACACACACACACACACACACCACACACACACACACACACACACACACACACACACACACACACACCACACACACACACACACACACACACACACACACACACACACACACACACACACACACACACACACACACACACACACCCACACACACACACACACACACACACACACACACACACACACACACACACACACACACACACACACACACACACACACCACACACACACACACACCACACACACACACACACACACACACACACACACACACACACACCACACACACACACACACACACACACACACACACACACACACACACACACACACACACACACACACACACACACACACACACACACACACACACACCACACACACACACACACACACACACACACACACACACACACACACACACACACACACACACACACACACACACACACACACACACACACACACACACACACACACACACACACACACACACACACACACACACACACACACACACACACACACACACACACACACACACACACACACACACACACACACACACACACACACACACACACACACACACACACACACACACACACACACACACACACCACACACACACACACACACACACACACACACACACACACACACACACACACACACACACACACACACACACACACACACACACACACACACACACACACACACACACACACACACACACACCACACACACACACACACACACACACACACACACACACACACACACACACACACACACACACACACACACACACACACACACACACACACACACACACACACACACACACACACACACACACACACACACACACACACACACACACACACACACACACACACACACACACACACACACACACACACACACACACACACACACACACACACACACACACACACACACACACACACACACACACACACACACACACACACACACACACACACACACACACACACACACACACACACACACACACACACACACACACACACACACACACACACACACACACACACACACACACACACACACACACACACACACACACACACACACACACACACACACACACACACACACACACACACACACACACACACACACACACACACACACACACACACACACACACACACACACACACACACACACACACACACACACACACACACACACACACACACACACACACACACACACACACACACACACACACACACACACACACACACACACACACACACACACACACACACACACACACACACACACACACACACACACACACACACACACACACACACACACACACACACACACACACACACACACACACACACACACACACACACACACACACGATCCGCGGCTGCTATGGCGATCCGCTTCTGCTTGGAGTGACTGCGCATGCTCAGATCGCCATGAGCACGCCACAAGGCGCCAGTCGCCAGCCAGCTGTTTACCGCTCGCCCCGTCGGGACCGGTCAGCGCGTGCGCACTGGCGGCTCCCGGAAGCGTATCCGCGCTACGCTAAATCGCTCTATTGACGCACACCACCGTGCTGGTCACGGCGCGTGCGCGCCGCGGCTAGCGCAGCTTCAGACACCTGGCAGATACAGGTCTGGGCGCCGCGCTTCGGCCCGCTCGCGACTGTTGGCGCGGGACCGGCTCACGCATATTCGAAGGGCCGCAGGCTCGCAGCGCCGAGTCAGAGCTTTGATTGAGCGCGCTCCGCGGTGCCAGCTCGGAGGAGATATATAGTGCACCGAAAGCACACGCAGCAAGAGTTCCGAAACGTTATTCGCTTGAGATGAATACTTCGAGACTTCGAATACCAAACATTCGGATCGGATCGAATACTCTCCTACTCGACTGAATATTCGAAATTATTGAATAATCGCACGTGCCTAACTTTTTCGATAAGAGGTCCTCTCCAGTCCGCCGAGCTAAGCGCAAGGCGCCACCGTAGCTGACCCTCTCCTCGGGCGGCGTGTCTCGCAGCAGTCGCCGCAGATGGACCGTGCTTCATACCGCCGCTCATGCCATGCTCGCCCTCCTCCTTACACAGTGACCGCTCTCGGACGGTTCCCGTGGCAGCCAACCTCCGTTTGCTCATTCCTCCCATTCGTCATGCCCTCCACCTTCCAGGGTAACTGCCTTCCGGGTGGTTCGCGTGGCAAGCACCCTCCGGCTGGGCCTTCTTGAGCACTCGCATACCCCCTACCTTCCGCGATAACCATACTCCGGGTGAGTGAGTGAGTGAGTAAAAACTTTATTGAAAGAAAGTGTAGATTCGTGGTCAGTAAGTGAGGTCCAGACCATGTAGCTCTCGTACCGCACAGGCCCATTCGACAGCCTTGACTTGAGTGCCTCGGTCGTCGCTGACCTTTACTGAAAGCCACGCGTCAGGTGAGGGAGCAGCCATGAGATCTGGGGGTGGGGGATGTGCTTTAAAGACCCAGATTATGCGGTCTAAAGTAGCTTTTGCACCGCAGAAGCGGCAGTTAGGGCTGGAGGTTGTAGTAAATATGTGCGAGTACACATTTGGGTTGGGGAAAGAGTCGGTTTGTAGTCTTCTCCACGCCACCTGGCTCCCTTGACAGGGAGGGGAGCGGCGGCGGGAACTGCCTACGTGCGAGTCTAAAATGGGTAGTGTGGTCGTGATAGGAGGTTAGCGCTTCACCGGTTTCCTCCGGGTTCGGACCGTCTACTGCTCGGCCGGCTTTAACTCGAGCTTGTGCGTTGGCGGCCTCGTTTCCAGGGTTTCCGGCGTGCGCCGGGACCCATACCAGGTCAATGTCTCGGACGGGGGATGTGTCTTTAACATTTTCCAGGATATTTCTGGCCGTGAGTGAGATGCGGCCTTTGGCAAAGTTCGAAATGGCATATTTGGAATCGCTAACGATGGTTGTAGCGTGCGTAAAGGCGATAGCAGCTGCAATTGCAGCTTCTTCCGCGGTTTCCGCGTTCTTGGTAAATACTGTAGCGGCCATGAGTGTAGTGGCCGGGTCCGGGTCCTGAGGATGAGATACCCCACAGATGGCGAATCTGTGGGGGCTGTCTTGGTAGTTGGCTGCATCGACGTAGATGACGTCTTGAAGACTCTGCAAGCGTCGATGCAGAGCTCTGGCTTTTGCTTCCCGCCGACCCTGTTGGGTTTGCGGGTTCATGTTCTTGGGTAGAGGTAATATTTTTATCTTTTTTCGGATATGGCTAGGAACGGGGCCTGGATGGTCCGCCATAGGCTCCCCTTCGATGCCAAGTCTCTCCAGGATGATTCTGCCCGCTGCAGTGCTGGAGAGTCGAGCCGTCTGTGTTGTTAGGTGGGCTTCCTTAAGTTCAGAAAAGGTTTTGTGTACTCCCAGGGCGGGGAGTTTCTCGTTGGCTGTGAATTTAGGAAGGCCCAACGCCGTTTTGTATGCATGCCGTATTAGGGTATCGATCTTTTGTTCTCCTTTCTTGAGATGGAGATATGGGAAGGCATATGTAATTTTGCTGATGACGAATGCTTGAAGGAGTTTGTATAGGTCGTGCTCCTTCATGCCTCGTCTCTTGTTGGCGATGCGCCTGATCATGCGCGCCACCCGGTGTACTGAGCTTTCGAGTCTCCCCAGTGCTACAGTGTTGCGGGAGGTGTTGGAGATGTGGAGTCCTAAGACCCGTATGTTCTCCACTTCATCTATGTTCTTGCCTTGGATCTTAATGTTGATGGGGATCCTGTCTTCAGGTTTCTTGCTCCGCCGTACGGTTAGGAGTTCTGATTTTGGTTGGGAACACTCGAGGCCGGCTCTCCTTGCCTCCAACTCAACCGTTTCAGCCGCTGCTTGGAGAGCTTCTTCAATTTGTCCATCGGAGCCGCGGTTCGTCCAGATAGTTATGTCGTCTGCGTACAGAGTGTGATGGATGTTTTGAATTGCGTTGAGCCTGTCTGGAAGCTTGATTAAAGCCAGATTAAAGAGGAAGGGCGACAAGACTGCTCCTTGTGGTGTCCCTCTGTTACCGAGCCTGATTGGGGTGGATTTCAGTGGTCCAACGGTGATCTCCACCGTTCTATTTTCTAGGAAGGCTTTAACATAATTGTACGCCCGTTCGCCTGGGTTGAGGTCGGCTAGGTGTTTCAGAATGGTATTGTGTGACACGTTGTCGAATGCCTTTTTGAGATCGAGGCTCAATATTGCTCTTGTGTTCTTAATGGAGGGGTCGAGTATGTCACGTGATAGCTGGAGCATGACGTCTTGGGTGGAGAGTCCTCTTCTGAAGCCCACCATGGAGTGTGGCATGAGGTTGTGGTCTTCGGTGTAGTCCCGTAGTCTGTTCAGAACCACGTGCTCCATGAGTTTCCCGAGACAGGATGTGAGGGAAATGGGTCTTAGGTTGTCCACGTTGAGTTTCTTGTTGGGTTTTGGAATAAATGTCACTCGGGCATGTTTCCAGCTGCTGGGAATGATTCCTGTCTCCCAGCATACGTTGAAGTAATCTGTGACTGCAGTGACAGATTTCAGGTCCAGGTTACGGAGGACCTTATTCGTAATCAGATCTGGTCCTGCCGCTGAGGTTGTTCTAAGCTGGCCCAGCGCTGCCCAGACTTCTGCATCACTGAACGGCTCGTCCAGCTGCGGATTTGGTTGTCCCGAATACTGTGGGCTCGTTTCTCCGTCGTATGCGGTATTTAGGTATTTGTCCCTGAGGAGGTCCAAGAAGTAGTGTTCGTCCCCGGGGTGTTGATGGATGACTTTAGCGAGCTGTCCTTGCGCAGCCGACTTGGACTGTGTGGGGTCGAGAAGGTGGCGGAGCAGGTGCCACGCCCTCTTACTACCCAGTTGTCCGTTCAGGCTGTCACAGGTTTGATACCATTGTTGCCGGGTAAGTTCTATCGCATATTGTTCAATTTCTCTTTCGAGTTGGGCGATTCGACTTCGTAGCCTTTTGTTGAGTCGCTGTCGCTTCCACCTCTTCATAAGACTATTTTTTGCCTCCCACATGTGTGCCAATCTTGAATCGAGGTTAGGTTGTGCGGCGTCTGTTGTTATTTCGCTTGTGTGCGACTCTACATCCTTACATATTGATTTAACCCAATCTTGGATGTCTTCGATTTCAGTCGGGGCCGTTTGATCCCGTTCTTTCCGAAATTTTTCCCAGTCTGTAAATTTCGTTACCTTCCAGCCCTTCTTCCGAATCTCGGTGCGAAGGGTAATGGCCAGGATGTAGTGGTCGCTGTTTAGATCCGTGCCTGTGTTTCGCCAGGCGGGGTTCTGCACATTCCTGGCTAGCGTGAGGTCCGGGGTGGTGTCTCGGCTAACGCTGTTGCCAGTTCTGGTCGCTGTGCTAGGATCGTTTAGTAGCGAGAGTCCTAATCCTTGGATTTTGTTCCAGAGGATGTTGCCTTTCTTGCTTGACTTCTGGTATCCCCACTCTACGTGTGGCGCGTTGAAGTCGCCCGTAATCACTAGCTGCCCATTCTTGGCTAATGTCGTGGTGGACTCTAGTAATGCCGGGATTTCTCTGGATTGATCTTTTGGGGAGCTGTATAGGTTAAGAACGTATAGGCTCCCCTGCCTCTTTCTGGCGGGAATAATTTCGGTGAGCGTGTAGTCTGCTTGAGAATCGTCGAATTCATGTTGAATGGCCGTGAGTTGGTTACCCACTAGCGTGGCTGTCATTGCTGCTTTGTGTGGTATGTTTTTTTGTGATATGGTTTTGTATCCTGGTAAACTAACGGGTCCCATCGGTTCTTGGATCGTAATAATGTCCGGTTTGACTTCTAAGTTTTGAATATAAAGCTGCAGATTGGATTTTTTGCCTCGAAAACCTCTACAGTTCCATTGCCAGATGATGATATCTTGATTACGAGCTGCCATGTTGGGGCACTGTCAGCTGCGTAACGGCGCTCGCTATTGCGCTCACTTGGGCTTGTAATGCCTTGATGGCGTCCATCATTTCTTCTCTGGTCTGTTGTAGGTTCTTGGCGATATCTGTGCATGTCGCGTCTAGCCTATCTGCTCGGGCTTCCAGTTTGTTGACCCTCTCATTCTGCTGGAGAGCTAGCTTGGCTTTAACAGCGAAAGTTGACGTCGGTTGGGACGCCGCGTCTGTTTCAATTCGCTTCTTGGGATTCTGGGCCTCTTGCTGGTCTTTGGGGCCTGTCTTTTTTGAGCCTTCGGTTGTTCTATGTCCATACCCGCACCTTCGGAAGGAGGGAGGGATTGAGACCTGTCATTAGCGGTTGTCGCGCTTTCAATGTGGCGTTGGGTTTGCGTGAGGCTCGCGAGTTTACTGCCTAGCTCACTGATCTGGGACTGCATGCGTTCTATTAAAATGGCTTGCTCCCTCACCTGATTGCGAAGTGCCTGCTTCTCCGGATCTTCCTGCCACTTGAGAGCCTTTTCTTCTGGCTTTGTCCAGGGGTTCTTGGGGTCCCGCTTCCGGCTGGACGATGGTAGGTCCTGTCGAAGGTCTTGCGACTGGCTGCGTCGTGTAGCAGACTTGCTTCTACTTCGTGGCAGCGGCGGGAAGGACTCCTCCCTCTCGTCGCCTAGGGTCAGCGTCTCTTTTTGTCGGGTTCTGTCCCTCGATTGGCGTCCGAAGGTGTCGCTCTGCCCGGCGTTTTGGTCGGCGTTCCTGGCCAGGTCGGGTTTCTGGGTGGCTTGCTGCTTGACGAATTTGAACTTGCAGCTGGTGCTCCCGGTTCTGTGCGCCCCCGTGCAGACGATGCAAACGGGGACGCAGGTTGGTGGTTGTCCCTCATGTGGTGGGGGGTGCTCTTCTCCGCACCTGACGCAGCGGGTTCGTTTTGGTTGTGGGCAGACGTCTTGTCGGTGCCCTGTCTTGCGGCAGTTGAAGCAGGCCTCTACTCGGTTGAGAAAGAGGACCACTTTATGTCTTGTGCCGGGGTATCGGAGTAGTCAGGGGAGCTCCGTTCCGGCTACCGTAATGATTATATGATTTGTTCTCCCATACCGTCTTGCCGATAGGATAGTCCAGTCGGGGTTGTAGGTGCTGTAGTTATGAACAAGCTGCGCGTCCGTTTCGCCACAATACTCGTTGTGGATGAGGCCTTTTACCGAGAGATCCGGGGAAGGCGCGTAAGCTTTGATGGGGTACTGCTTTTCCCCCATGACGAACGCTTGCAGGTTGAGGTAAGCGTTCGCACGTTTCTCGTTGGGCGTGCTTATCGTGAAGGTGTGGTTTACTGGGTGTTTCTGAAGAATATCTTCGGTAAAGGTGTTGTCGTCGGTAATCTTGGCGGCTTGACGAAACGCTTCTAGCAGTAGCGCTCCGCCATGGGTGGGAAGTTCAAGGGGAGACTGCGGTCTGATTACAATTTTGTAATGCTCTGCCGGTAGCCTCGGGATCGGGGGTCTTCTTCTTCTATGGGGAGGCCTAGGCTTCCTATGGGTAGAGCCAAGGGGCTTGCTTTTCTTCTCGTAGCCTTGGGCGCCAGTAATGACGGTGGCCTCGTCCCCAACGCCGGGCGTCCCGATGGCGGCTCGGCCCGGCGCCGAGCGTCCCGATGGCGGCTCGGCCCGGCGCCGAGCGTCCGTCTTCTGTGTCGACGCCGCGCCGGCGGAATCGTTGCTGGTTCTTGAGTGCCATGGAGGTACATGTTCCGTCGTTCAAATCATGTTCTGTGATCGGTTCACCCTCGACGGTGACTTCCATGTTGCAGGCGTGTCAGCTCCCTCCGGGGAGCCGAGGTCGTCAGGAGTGGTTACCGCCAGGCGGCCGTACTCGTGCTAGGCCTATTAGGCCTAGCGGCGGAAAAAACGTGGTCGACGCAAAATGCGCCGAAAAATAGGCACACGAGCACTTGCACGCAAACACCGGTCGTTCTCGTGATCCGGACGAGGTCCTGAAGGCGTTAGTAAAGGTTTCAGCAGCCGGTCGAGGGCTATTCCGCGGGTGGTAGCCGTAATCCTCGGAGCTCATGCGAAACGCGTCCGCACGCTCTCGCAACGCAACCCAGTCAGCCATACTCCGGGTGGTTCTCATGACGACTCCTCTCCGATTACGCATTCGTACGCCCTCACCATACCCTCCTCCTTTCCTGTTAACCGTACTTCTTTGGTGGATTCCTACGCTCTTGCGATACCCTCCGCCTTCCACGGTATTATGCGCCGGATGATTCCGGTGGTGACCAGCAGCTGATTATGCATTCCTCCGCTGCCGTCAAACATTTCTGCTGCCACGAAACCCCCTCCGAGTATTTCCCATTGCAAATACCTACTGGTTACGCCTGTTAGTGCTACTAGTTTTAGTTAAAAAGCAGACGCGAAGCCCGGGAACAGGTCCTTATATAGCTCTCGCTGTGAAAGTGCAAATCTCGGCGGCACCTGCGACTGCCTCATTTCAAAGGAGAGAGGCATCCCTTCATCCAGCGGCGATCGGCGCAAACGACGCAAGCGTTAGTTTGTGCGACAGCTGAAAGAGGGAGCCACGAATCCGTAGCCTAGTGTAACAGGAAACATTGCAGTGACTCTAGCCAGCGGCGCTGGCTTACCTTTCCCGGCTTTCCTGGCATCGTTCATGACGATGCCGCAGAACCGAGAAGCGTGTCCTGAACAGTTGCCGCACTTTAAAAAAAAAAAAACATGTAGTTGAACGAGGAAAATACGAGAATGGCAATGTTTTTTTTTTCAGATTATACTAATACCACCCGAACCAAACCACTAAACACGTAACTGAAGGATGACGAGCCGCTTTTGAGCGAAGAAGTAGGGCTTAAAGGGAAGCTGAAGCGGTTTTCAAATTGCATGAAACGCTGTGGTTCGGAAGAAGGGACTTTGAAAATCATGTGTGTAAATTTTGTCTCGATTCTGTTCGCAAAATGAGCCGCAATCGCTGGTTAAAAACCCGGCGCCGACACGCCCTCTTTGCCTCCGGAAGCGCCGAATGGGGGGAAGGAACTGGCGGAAGTGACGCCATTCACGGGTAGTCTGCCGGCCGTTCTGCTTTGCTTGCTGCTTTTCGGCCCGCGCTTTGGTGAACGACGGGTCCATAATTTGCAAAACGCAGTTCTCAAGCCAGCTGAAGAAACGCGCTACGCAGCAACACAGTCGTTGCTGGCCGGATATCCCCGTAGATGACGTCACGACGATGCCGGCCATTCGCGGCGTTCGCTCGGCGCCCTGAGACGCTGGTGCCCATTTTCTTCCAAAAAACAGGTTTTTGCGTTTATTTCCGCCCTTTTCGAATGCGATATTCTTTTTCAGCGGAATAAAAACTATAAAATGCCGCATGGAACTCAATTTTTTCGAAAAGTGCTTCAGCTTCCCTTTAATAGAACTCTTTGACGATGGTTGCTAGGAAGGTCTCGTGTGTAATTACAGACTCCCACAGTGCATGTCGTAAGTATACAAGAAGAAACATTGGTAAACACGCAGTCAGAACACTCAGATCTAAAGAAGATACGGACTTTAAATCCATAGTCATATGGACTCCAGGTCAGAATGGGGATGTTGGAAACGAAGACGCTCACGCCGCTTCCCGCGAGCTGTTACCCCTGGTCCCCCAACATTCGCAGGAACATAATTATTCCGAACCACTATTAAACTACAGTGATTTCCTCCAACGTTCGAGATTAATGAGGAAAGTACACGGCGAACCGCACAAGATCTAAACAGGGAGCAAGGGGTTATTTTAAGGAAATTGCAAACGAATACTTATATAAATCCTGTCAAATCAGCTATATATTTCCAAATTCGTATGATCCGCACTGCGCCTTCTGCGGTGAAGTGGCTGACTAAAACAGTATGATATGGGCATGCCAGAAAAACCCAGCTATACCCAGAATCAATAACCCGACAACTGAGGCGGCGCTGTCCAGCTCACATTCGGAGGACCAGATTTCGCTGGTGAACCGGGTAAAAGCGGCGGCAAAAGCCAATGGGCTCCTGGAATGAGGGCCCACCCATGCATTCTAAGCATGAAACGTTTCTTTCTCTCTCTCTCTACAAATCTTCAATCCATATAACTGCATGCATGTAGGGTTGGAACTAATCTGCCCGTATTTTCCATGGGTTAGATAAATATATCACGCTCCCAAATACAGAGGATACGTTTAAACTGTTTTTTTTTTCTCTCAAGGGCACACAGTGATGTAGTATTATAACGAAATTAAGAGTTCAACTCAGCAGCTCTTTATTTTGCCTTTGTAAAGGCCCTACGCGGGTCATTCTGCGTATGCCCATTCTGCGCTTAATGCGCACCGTTGTGCAAGGCTCAGTCCTTCCCCGTAAACGAGCGATTTTCCATTCGGCTAACTTTCCTTTTTTCACGTATTTTTTTATCTAAATGGCGCTAAACAGAAAATATAAGAGTTAGTAGAGTAATCACTGAATGTATTTTAGCTTAAAAGTAAATGTCATTGTAACGGCAGTGCGCAAGACAGGCTACAAAAGTAGAAAAAGAGAAAGGCAGGATGAATGGGAGTGGTACCTAATTCTTTTCCTTGCTCCTTATTCGCAAGTTGGCGGGTCAGACCAATGCACTTTACATCCGATTCGAACCTCTACTGTACTTTTTTTTTTAGTTCGTGGAGTTAACTGGATACCTCGAATACTGACTGACTAACTGAGAAGAAAATACGGTAGTCGTGTTGGGATCACTAGCAATTTTTAGAGTCATGCATGAGATACGAGTTCCTGCTAGACATTTACGCAGTTGCTTCCTCTGCTTCCATTATGAAGTGCGTTCTGAATGAATTGGCCTTGAAAGTGGACTCTTGAAAACTTTTTTTTTAAAGACGTAGCCTCTGGTGTTAATAGTAGCCATCTGTTCTCACGAGTCACCCCTGCCCATGAAGCGCCATGGATCGCGGAAAGGAAACACAGGTGCAAGAGAGTACTTGGCTGATTACTGCCTTATCTTTCCTTATTCCTGTGGAACGAGAAGGATAAATGAAAAAATGCTATAAAAAGCGCAAGAAATGTCTGGTTCTCGACAAACCGGCCAATGAAAAAAATTCACCAAGCAGATATTGTTGGGTCTCAGTATGAGAAATTTTGCTTTATGGCATTCAATGCCTTAAAGCATGAGCTGGCATTTGACAAGAAAATTTACTACCTACGTTGAACCAATGAATAAGAAGTATTTTTTCAATTTTTTGTGGCAATTTACGTCTTTACACAGGGTGTTTGCTTTAAGATTGTCAGCAATATATAAAAGTGGGCCTTTTCAGTTAAAAAAAATGTTCTCTGAGGCACAGCATTGATCTTCGCGGTATATGCTAGAATTAAAGTGCAAAAAAATAGGAATACCTGCAGCTAATAATTAAGGACGATGATGATGATGTTCCTGGGAGGTCAAGATCCTCCCCGTTTCCGCCACTTCCCTCCAGGTGGCGATGGTAATGGTTTTGAAATCCTGGGAATACTCCGATGACTCGGTGAACATGCGGCATTTTGAAAGAAAGGGCTAGAATATGCTTCTTCCAACACTGTGCCAACTATTAAAATCACATGGGGCAAAACAACTGGCCTAGAGAGGGCAGCGTGAGCCGCTCTCTCTCTCAAGAGCACCATGGCTCTTCGCTCAAATTACCCCGCAGCGAAATCTTTTTTCGATCCCCCCCCCCCGCCCCCCCCCCTTACCTGCAAAATAAAACCTCCTAAGTATTCATACGCTTCATAAGAATTCTGGTTAACATTTCGTCAACCAGTCTGAGATAAGCTGCTTTAAGTCAATCACTTGTTTTCCTTCAGAACTGAACTAATCAATGGTATGCCAGCATCCTCGACGTTTTTTACCCACGAGCACCGCGCTAGCATGCTGCGAAGCCGTTTAAGGTGAACGATGGGTCTCTTCAAAATAGTTAAAGGAAAGATAAGGTGTAGTGCCTGGTCGTCTGCAAGCCAGGCCGCCAACCTAACTAAACTCATACGAGAAAAGAAAAAAAAATGGAAGTGGTTTAGCTCTGATTAAACCTGCAGTGACGCGATAGCTACAGGTGACTGAGTGGAGCTTGGTCACGTGACAAACCAAGTGATGAAAGAGGTGATCAGCCACCGCGCCGCGCCGCCGGCAGCTGCTTCGCACCACGTGACCAACCACGTGACAGCGTGGCGGCGCAGCCACAGGGTGACGGCGTCGCCACGCTGAAGGCTCGAAATGCTACCGTAATGTAGCTATCGCTAAAAAAAAAGAGAATGATTAGAAACATACAAACAAAAATCGCACACTAAAAACAGAAGCGAACAACAGTGTGCCCCATTAAACGTCATATTAGAAGGTTTGAAACAGCGACTCAGCAGCACAGCGGGAGCATGTAATCAGTCCCATCCACACCTCTTCATTAAAAAAAGGAAAAAGAATT
>JARKHS020019368.1:20000-75073 GCA_030143305.2 Amblyomma americanum
TAGGTGACCGTGGATGAAATGATATTTTTCTCTGGTTTGAAAATAGTTTATCGATTCTGTTGCACTATATGAGTAGAGGAAATATATTTTCATGTTTTCACACCTACTGAGAACTAATGAATTTAGCAGCTGGGAACGAAATCCTGAAGAAAACCAGAGGTGAAAGGAAGTCCTTACACAGCAGATACTTTTTAACTAGCAATTGTTAAACCTGAGCTTGTAGTTACGACTAAGAAAGTTTCGTTAAAGCCTATCGGCAATGGGGAAGAATTGCTGTATATCCTCAGGACACAATGCGCTCACGGGATGCGAATTACTTCAGATGAAAGCGGCACATCTCAGGGACTCTTTTGTGACTTCAAAACACAGAGGAAGGTTCATGTGGCTACGCTACCACCGGCACCACCGGCGGTTCTCCTGTGGCCACCCTGGCTCACAAGGCCCAAGGACCATTGTGCTTCACGGCCTGGTACCACCAGTTTGGCACGGACATCAGCCCTGTCTTCTTCTCCATTCTGAGTGACAAAGGCATGTGCAGCGACTTCTACGCCAGCCAGCCGGAGGCTGGCGGACGATGGCATCGCGTGCGTTATTCGGAGAAGCACGCCGGGAGTGTTGAGGTGAGTTCTCGCGATACACGTTGCGCAACCGTCTTGCACATGCTGTTGACCGTCAAGGAATTCGATAGCGTAGGAACGGGACACCTGAGAAGGATGGAGGAACTAGGCTTCTCGAAATTGTTTTCACCTCCGCTTTCGTTGACACATGTCTCGTCTAATGCGAAGATTTTTTCAAGGCTTTTTTTTTTACCTGCTGGTATATCAACGCTTGAGTTAGCAGCAGTGTGCAGCAGTGCGTTGCTAAAATACCGCATACGGGCAGTTGCACAGGATGTGCGACCTAATGGCAGGACAGAAGTGCAGAATGACGTTTGTATGGCGCGACATCTAGAACTGATGCTTGTCTCTAGATGAAGTTAAGCTTTTTTTTTTCATTGTGCATAACAGGCTATCAAAATACTGAGCACACCTGCAGCTAGCTAGTTCTGTGGCATGCATCTCTTATGGAGTAGTGCTCGTGAGTTTGGGGGCTGAGAGACTGCGGCCATTTGTCCCCATTGCGTGCGGATAACTAAGGTTTAGAATGCAACGGATCATAAAGCATAGCGCATTGAACAATTTCTAACAACACTGTCAGTACGTCACAGCGAGGCTCGCATTCTGCAAAATCGTTTTTCTCGGTACTTCTTGGGTGCTTGCGCGAGAATCTTTATGCCGTCTATCAAACAAAGTTGCGTTTACGGCGCCTCTTAGGGGGCACACAGGGATAAAATCGCGAAAAGCTAGAAGAGAATCGAATTTTAGAAAACACTAGATTTGGTATTCATAAAGTCTTTTAAACTGTATCCCGAGGAAGTTTCCCCGAAAACAGCGCAGAAGAAAATAAAAAAAATATATTTTTGTGACCACGAGCCAAAAAAGAATAGGCTGAAGTCGCCGTGTAAATGCCAGTTTTCCCAAAGGTCTCTTTAACCTGACTGCCCTGCTTGCAGAAAGCGCAGCATCACAACAGCTGCACAAATTTTCATGCGGTATGTTGTACGGTTTTTCTTGATGAATTATTTATGCAGTGACATTCCTACATGTATGAATTACTTTACGATTTTTTCACTGTTTCACTAATTTGATATTGTCACCAAGAAGACTAACCTGGCAGTGGTGCGGGGCGGAGCGCTCGGGTTAGGTCGGCGGCCGTTAAAAGTGTCTGATTGCTATCAGTCATCTCATCTCATTCTTCGGCTGGCTGCCAGGTAACATTTGGTGTGAAGTGCTGGGTAATCTTCGTCATCCTGGTCCTGGGAGCTCTTCAGCGTCCTGCGGCAGCCGTGGCCGTCGGCCGTGTGGTCTTGGTCAGTGCCGCCCGGTTGCATCCCAGCCGGTCAGACCCGGACTAACTTGGCGCAACGAACTGCACGCCGACGCATTGACAGACATTCCGACGACACCAACACGAGACGCTCCCCAGATGTGAGGACACAGCCCCCATGCCCATACTGTTCGGTGCGTCCAAAGGCCTCGACCGTCGGCTACTGGCGACCGGAAGCTTCGCCCTGCAGGAATCATTCGCCCATCTCTTTCATCGTGGCAGCCAGCACTTCATCATCATCATCATCATCAGCCTTACTACACCCACTGCAGGGCAAAGGCCTCTCCCATGTCTCTCCAATTAACCCTATCCCTTGCCAGCTGCATCCACCCTTTGCCTGCAAACTTCTTAATCTCATCCGCCCATCTAACCTTCTGCCGTCCCCTGCTACGCTTACTTTCTCTTGGAACCCACTCCGTTACCCTTAAAGACCAGCGGTTATCTTGCCTTCGCATCACATGCCCTGCCCAAGCCCATTTCTTTCTCTTGATTTCGACTAGGATGTCATTAACCCGTGTTTGTTCCCTCACCCACTCTGCCCGCTTCCGATCTCTTAACGTTACACCTATCATTTTTCTTTCCATGGCTCGCTGCGTTGTCCTTAACTTAAGCTGAACTCTTTTCGTTAGCCTCCACGTTTCTGCCCCGTAGGTGAGTACCGGTAAGATTATGCTGTTGTACACTTTCCTCTTGAGGGAAATTGGTAAACTGCCACTCATGATCTGCGAGAATTTGCCATATGCGCTCCACCCCATTCTTATCCTTCTAGTTATCTCCCTCTCATGATCCGGATCAGCTGTCACTACCTGCCCTAAGTAGACGTATTCCGGCACAATTTCTAGGCTCTCGCTGCCAATTGTGAACTGTTGTTCCCTTGCCAGCACTTCACCACTCTCTCATTACTCTTCTACCATCCTCTCAAGCCCATCACCATTTCGCGCGTATCTTTGCCAACGATCTGGGCGATCGCTCGGCGGCCGCGGGCAGTGCCACGAAGAAGACGAAGCTGGCAGTGGCGCGGGACGGAGCGCTCGCGCTAGGCCGGCGGCCATTGAAGTCGTCTCATTGCTATCGGTCATCTCGTCCCATTTTTGGCTGGCCGCCACGTAAGAATATGACGATAATGTGTGCTTTATGCAAGCGTGGATATAACATTCTGTGTAGAAAAAATTAGGGCGCTAAAATATGTGGAGAATATCACTGCATCAATCATTACTTTGGGTAAAACCTGTGTAAACGAGTAACTGCAAGCTCCTACACTACTTTCTTTTCACGTCATACTTTGTGCATGTTTGGTATAGCAATGAAGCATATGAAATTCACAAATGTCCGAACTTCTGAATGTGCTTCAGTGAAATTTTACATTTAAGCGTTCAGTGAACTTCCCAATAAGCTGCCATATTTTACTGCTCTGATTCCCCCCCCCCCCCCCCCCACACACACACACACACACAAAAACCAGACTGGTTTGAGCATGGCTTGAACCTATATACTTGTGCAATCGAAAGCTCTGTAAAGCATGGTTAGCTTGTTGCCTGTGGCGGAAAGTTTACGCGCTCGTACCGGCGGGCGCTCCATCGAAGGCGAGACTGAGCGACAAGCGCTGGCAAAGCCGCTTTTAAATCTCCCCTAGTCACGTGGTACCGCAGCGGCGATTCTCCGAGCGAGCGCAGCTGCGACGCCTCTCCGCAGTGGTTCACGTGGCGTGACGTCACAGGACACCACCACTCCATCGGCTGAAGGTAAAACGCGCGCCAGTTTTGTCCTTGGGAGTTTGCCTCAAGGTGTAGAGCTTTCGCTCTGAAAACAACAATTTGTCTTCCGATCCCAGCGTCAATCTTTAACGTTTTGCTGCACTCTACAAAATGAAGGCAGAACAAACCCTCTGGTTGTATTCTCTTTATTACTTCTCCGCTCTGTTATCCTTACTCTATTGTGAGCGCTCTTTACGACATGAGACAAAGAACAGAGAAGAAAACGAACTGCATTCGCGGCAGTGTGACTCATCCAGCTTACGTTCAGCCACTGGCTCGAAACGCTGAGGCTAGCGAAAAGCCTTCGAATTAGGCTGAAGAATGTGAAGCGATCTAAGGAAGAAATAATGGATGGGGTAACTCCAACAGGTAGGAAGATGAGCGTTTATTTCTCTGCTTGCTCGATTTAATGGTATCGTAAGGGAAATCGACACGTAGCGATGGCCCCTTATAGCGACAATAGTGATTTTGAGAGAGAAGCATCCGTTCATCTAGCCTAGCCTCGGCCAGCCTAGAATCAAATGTGGAGCTGTGTTGAAGAAGTTGGCCGAGAAAGGGTTTCCGCGCCAGGCGCAATACAGGGAGAACTGGATAGACGTCACCGCTTTGCTGTGTACGCGACCTGCTTGAAAATTGCGGTCAGTAGGTATTAGCGCGACACCGAGGAGAAATTGAAGTGGACTTTTATCGACAGACTAGCAGCTCCTACACACAAAACCACCACTATTTCTAAAGAAAAGCTCTTGTAAGCTAGAAAAGAACAAGAACCAAAATACGGGTACCACCTCCACAGGCCAGTCTCGCAAGTACAAGCATGATGATGAAAAAGGAGAAAAGACCACAGATCTCTGAGGCTGAAAAACCTGTATGGAGGTTACGTGTTTGATAGATATTGTAGTATATAAGCTTTGGTTTGAAACCACTAGCGCACTTTTATCACACGGGGAAGACGGAAGAAAGAACCTGAATGTTGGAGAACAGGTGGCCAGCTGAGTTCAGGCATGTTTTGGGGTGCTTCACGGCTATGCGTTCTCCGTGCCCGCATGGTTTCGTTATGCGCCTCGATTAACAATGGCGGAGCAGCAGAGGACCTCCAAGTGCCTCTCTAAGTGCTCTTCGGACGAAGTTCGTGCAGCAGCACGCAACTTTGACAAGGAAAAAAAGCTGTGTATAGCCAATGTTGAACACGCCTCCACGTTAGCAAACGCACCGCTCGGCGCGTTCGCTTTGTCAACGTACTATGACGCTTGGCTGCATAACCAGCCCTACGAGGACTATTATTAGAGAATTTAACTATGCCCGCACGTACCAACTGCTACACATTAGTTGTGACGGTGGCTGGGTGGTGACAGCGACGCTGCCGACTCCTCGGCGCTAGGACTTTCTTGACAGACCCGCCACCTCAGCCCTCAAAAGCATCGCACGTGGGGGGTGAGTTCGCTGAATGCAGGCCGCAGTTATTTGCGCGAACTCCTTTGTCGGAATTGGGAATGGGATCTATCGTAACGTTGGTGTACACGTAAACGAGGCGACGACGGCTGATAGAGGCCTTCAACGTCCGGCCGGCAATAGTTTTGATTTCGGCTGCTGCTAGGCGGGAGCGCAGCGCTTGCCGTCAGAAATAGCAGAGTCTTCGTTTCCGTTTCCGCCGCTTTACGTCACTGTTGTCCTATTTCTTCATTACAGAGTTCCGAGCTTGAATTGTAGTGGGGGGAAATGTTTTTAAACTTAGAATAGAAATGTCTTTGCAATAAAAGCAGCTTTCCCAGCCGGACAAGTGGCAACAAAGCCATAAAATAACGAACTATCGGACTTTACTAACAACAATCTTGACAGTGTTGTCCTCAGGGCCCCTTTAAGACAGTTGAGGACAACTATGCGACATAAAATTTCATTAGATCGAGACAAGTGATTTGTTGTAAATTTTTGCTGAGATAGGTTCTAGATTTGTTATCGGCTCAATCAACATGAACACTCCAAGTGCACCGATCCCATGTTCGAAATGTCCTGCGTGCTTACCCGCTCTCGATAATTGTCGCGAAGTGATGAAACCAGCTTCCTCTGCGAGCTGGCAGTTAGCGCATGATGTCAGTACTGTGCAGTAAATTTTGAGCTGTATGATATGGGCACCACTGTGTAACTATGAAATGTCCTACAATAATAACAAGTGTACGATAAATTTAACTCCAGGAGGGACCTCAGCGCGGTTTAAGTAACTTCCAGGGAAGGAACTCGGTGCGGCTGTATTTCAGAAACCTTTGAGTACATGTTGGGTCCACGCGCTGTCAGCATCAAGGCAAGGAAGTGTAACGTTCATGGTAGGTTAACAGCGCAACAAAGGTGGGACAAAGGCAAGACAAAGGTTTTGCCCCGCCTTTGTTGCGGTTTTCACCCACCATGAATGCTTAGCAACTCGCCCAAATCTCAGCTTTACTCGAAGTGTAACGTGGCGATCAGCGGCGCTATAGGCCCGTCAGACTTCCGTGTGCGCCTTCGGTGCGTTCGGACGCTTCTTTGGGTTTTATCCCTTAACACGCTTTGCGCGTAGCCATGTGCGCATTCGCATGCAATAAGAAATAAAAAAAGGAGCTTCTGTTTCTTAAGTCGCCCTGAAATATCATTCATGGACGGCTATACTGAGATGGAGGGGGGAATAAACGCTCTTTCATAATTTTCGAGCCGTGTCTTGCCAACACGTTGACCGCTGTCGCCTTTGCTGACGAAAATCAGTGTTTGAGCGGAGAAAACAGCGCAGTACACGAAATGTGTTGTGTGCCGAAGCTGAGACTTTGTTTCTCAAAACATGCAGATTCATCTGCGAATCCATGTCAGTAACAGCTTGGAGAGAGGTGTCTTGGCCGTGGATGATTTGACTGTGGAAAGCGGGGAGTGTCCGCCAGGTAAGAGCTGTCAGCGAAAAGCGTGAGACAACGTTCTTACGTTGCAGTCTGCAGAACATTCACCATTCATTTTTTCTGCATTTGAGAAATTTTCCGCTGTTATAGTTTAAAAGAACACATTGTCGTCATTGCCGGAGTTGACGCACAGTTACATGATGCTACAAGTTACTTCACACCATTACACTTCAAAAAGAGTTGTTGGCTCTTTATAGCTGCAGTATGATGACAAGTTACGATAGTTGGGCGACGTTCTTTTTTTTAGGAGAATACTCCGCTCGGGCAAGAACGCAGTGCGAAGAATTAGAAGTGTTGTGTACTTCTCATTTTGCGTCCTGCGTTCTTGTTAGCGCTCGGTTGGTTCCCTCAAAATCTTTAAGAATGGTTCTGTATCAAATAACAATGCTGAGTTAATTTCGCTATTATTCACTTTTTCTCGCTATTAGTCCTACGATACTGGGCATTGACTGTAAGTCGAACAACAATTTCAGCGCAACAGAGCGAAAACGGCACGCAGAGACAGGTTTACATGCAAGCGCTTGTGTGTTAATTTGTCTGCGTGCGCCCACTGTTACGTGTTGCGCTGCAATTCTTCGTCATGGATCAACAACTAGCCCGCCCCCTTACCCTAGTGATACTAAGTCCTCGTGGTAAGTTTGCAGGTGCGTTGATTGAAAAATTCGGTCCAAATAAATTCCTTCAGAACCGAAGGATGGTTCCTGCGACTTCGACTGGGGCGAAACTTGCGGCTACTCCTTCGGCGAAAATGGCACCCTGTGGAAACTCGAAAACCGTCAGGAAGGGTCCTCTCTGCGCGACTACTCTTCCGGAGGAATGCTTGGTGAGTAGGCACGTGATGAACACTCAAAATGAATGTTTTTTTCCAATCTCTATTGTTACCTTCCCTCAAAATGTGTCCAGCAGTCTCGTCAAGTTGACATCCCCACCTAGTTCAAAGCACGATTGAGGAACGTCACTAAGGCACACCTTGGTAGTATTAATGGCGCTAAAATTGTGGCAGCATGGCAACTAACAGCAAAGCGGATTGCGGTGACATCTCTGACTGGTACACTTTTCTAAATATTCGCTCCTATTTTGCTTTGTGTGGCAGTCCGCGGCACATATACATCTGAATCATAGCACTCCCTCGCTTGCGGCCTCGGTTGAAAGTATTGGATCCCCTAGGGCTCGGCACTTTCATTCGCGATGTCGTGCCTGCCGGATAGCTTCTGCTAAAGCAGGGCCCGGTGTTTCAATGGCACCTGGCGGGCTGAGCGTCTTTCAAATGGGTTTAGCATTGGTCAAGCGGTTTTTAGTTTTTATAGCGCGACACGTCGTGAACGCTGGGCCGGAGGCCAAACGACACGCGCCGAAGAGAAAGACGAAGGGACTCGCCCATGCGGGCGCTGGCACCGACCAATGGGCCACTCATTTTCCAACCTCTTCCTCTCCACTTGCGGCCTGTCATCATCGAGCGACTTACCTCAGACGCTTCTCTCTGTTCCTCAAATCATCCTTTCATTCCTTTACTTCTCGCTGTCACATTTACAAATATAGTAATACCCTTCTTAGACGAGCGATATCAATGCCCATTGAGTCATGCAGTGGCTATCGGATTTCCGACCGCCATCCTGATGCACCGCTGCCACACGGCGAATTTCAATTAAAATTGAGTAGTGAGCATGCGATCGGATAGATGGCGCTAGGGGTAGCAGAACTGAGTAAGCATACAAAGTGATGCGAAGTAAAACGAGTTAATTTTTTTAATTGTAACTTTGCTCGGAAAAAAAGTACTGCAATTCATAACTGTTCGGCACAGTCCAGGGACAGCGATGGCAGAGCGACGATGGGTAAGGATGAAACCTTCATACCATTGTTTCAGAAGCATTCATTTTTCGCTGGCGAAGCTGCCACGGATCGGCTGGCCATCTTTGTAGCATTCATAGTTATTATATTGTTTCAGCAGTTGTGGGGAACTTCTTGGACACGGTTGCCGCAAAGCGCACTAGAGGTGAAAACGTGGGAAACAGAGCGGCGCGCCGCGCAACGTGAACGGGACTGG
This sequence comes from Amblyomma americanum, assembly GCA_030143305.2. NCBI lineage: Eukaryota > Metazoa > Arthropoda > Arachnida > Ixodida > Ixodidae > Amblyomma > Amblyomma americanum. The sequence continues at coordinate 28,640 of JARKHS020019368.1, forward strand.
TTTGTTTCCTTCTGATCACCGGGCTGTCTGCGGAGCTGTCATTTAGGCTCTCGAAAAATATTTCTTTGTGAACTGGTTATTATTATCTAAAACTCTGCAATTAAATAAAGAGATATTGCTCTTTATTTTGATTTTTTATGTGTTGCTTTTTCAACATATGGCGAGTGCGACGCTGTTCTCAATAGCCGTTGAGATTCCAATGGGCATTCGCGAACCCGTATTGAGTCGATGCTCATCGAGTTCAATAATCATTGAAAACAGCCGTGTGACATTGTGTGACATTCATTTCGATATCCAAATGATTAAATGACGATGGCTAAATGGACATTGAAAAAGCCCGTACGACAGGGGTACATTACTGGCACTAGAACAATCATAGGCCATTTTCTGCAGCCGTTTCTTTCGTTTCATTTTCGTCCTTATCATGATGTCAATCTTTACGAAAGCAATAGGAGGTGGGTTTAGATTCAGCACCGCCGCGAGCCACCCTACTGCCACCGCATTCAGTACAGGTATGCTGTAGGCGCCATAATCTGAAAATTGGTCGTTACAACCAGCGCGAACTTTTTCCCGAGGCGGACACAGCGCAGAAAAAGTTTGTCAGGCATTCGAAACGTGTCACCTTGCTCTGTCACTCGTCAGCGGCCACGCAGGTCATACATTTTGTAGCGAGAGCTACACTGGGCTACCAGTCGAGTATTTCGCGGTGCATGGGAAAGGCCAGTTGTGCGCATGCGCAGTTACTATGGCAGCCGGAGTGGAACAAGGTACGGCTTGCGCTATCGCCGTCGCCGAGGCCACGCGCCCGCTCCACCGTCGGAGCCGAGCGTGACGTCACGCGGATGAGCAGTTGTACGCATGCGCCGATACCATGGCTAACTCGGAGAGACCCCACGGCTGCGCCGCGTTCTTCGTCGCCGCCTCGCCGCATGCCGCTCTATTACCCGAACCGCGCTTCGCATGCGCAGCGTTGCGTATAAGAGGCGGAGATGTAGTGGGAGTCTGTATCAAAACATGACATGCATACAGAGAAGGAAAGTCCAGCCGCTGCTAAACGGCGGTATAGGAAAGAGAAGATTAACTCTTCCGATCTTGAGGTAATCACCTGGCAGTTGGCTTGAACAAATAAGAACGCTGGAGTCTGTACGTGAAATAAGGTATCACCGCCGTCAGACATCTCCCTTCGATCACGGCGAATAATGGTGAAGTCTGCTGTGTTCAGCTTCTGGAGAACGGCATTATCATCCGAATCTACGTGGCACCGGAACCATCTGTCAAGCAGACGATTGATGTGGTTGCCACGTGTATACCAGGCTATCGGCACGGTTTCACAGTTGTGTGTGACTTTGGTGATTTCAACAGGAAACAGGACTCTCTTAGTCAGGTATGAAAGAAAAGTGACCAATTTAGCTTCGAACCCTCCAGTCCAGACTACACAATGGGGAACTGCTATAGACCTTGTATACAAAAGAGACTCTACCAAACCGAAATACTGTATAGACAAAATTGAGACCGCTGCATGCTGCTTCACAGATCATCGGGCAGTCTTCGTCTCTGTCAAGCAAAATGAATGGTTTTGTTTATGGAGGTTTAACGTCCGAAAGCGTCTCAGGCTATGATGGACGCCGTAGTGAAGGGTTCCGGAAATTTCGGCCACTTGGGGTTCTTTAACGTGCACTGACATAGCGCAGTACACGAGCCTCTAGAATTTCGCCTCCATCGAAATTCGGCCGCTGCGGTCGGGATCGAACCGTGTCTTTCGGGTCAGCAGTCGAGCGCCATAACCGCTGAGCCACCGCGATGTGTATACAAAGTGTCTCTCATTTCTAAACATACAGGGAACACGACAAGCTCAGCCAGGGAAACGTACCTCTCGCTACGTATATCCTGGCATAGCCGAGCTAAGCCGCTGCCAATTTTTTCCCCGGCGAACGCCATAGGAGCACATAGCCGCAGCAGTGCGTCAGATGAAAGAAAAACTATACGAAACTTTATAAAATACGGTCTCTAACCCAGCCTTCTAGAATTAGAACAGGTGAATTGATTTCAAAAGCTTTTATTACATACTTGAGGCCATGCAGAAGCTGCGGTACACAAGCATATCATGAAGTTTCTTTCTTTGCTTCCCATAGTTGCCGTGAAGCAATGCTGCCGTCTTCAACTTTCCTAAAAATTTTCGCCGCACCAGCAAAGGGACACTATAAGCTTATAGCAACGTCTCGGAGTCAACGTTTCTATTTCAGAAAAATGCTGGCTTTTTAATGCACCGGTCTTTCATACGGCAGAAAAAAACATGTCGAAGCAAGGCCATTCTCGATTGTCTCCTAGCGTTCTGATAGCTAAATTAACCAAAGTTTTTCCAACCTGTTTGGACACATCAGCCATAAGTGATCGTTTTTACAATTCTAATTCTCATGTTTAGGAAATGCAAGTTGTTATCAGTCGAGGCTTCTCAAGTAAACTGGAGTCCAAGCCATTTTCGAAAGCTATCAATTTAATAATCCTGCACCGTGTCAAAGAAATTAAGTCCAGGAAATCTGAAATAAAAGAAATATTATTTGCCGAGAAATAATAGAATAATCTGATTTTTATAGAGGCGTTTCAGTGACTTCTAAGCATTAAACAAAACTTAGTTTTTCTGTTAAACACGCTTAAATGACAATTTGGTTATCGTATGGTGTTTTTGCGATTATTTTAATAACCAAAACAAGTCTTTATGTTGCATTTTTGTCGTAAAAGGCTGTGTGTTATTTGACATCATTATTATTCCTTGTTATGTGATGTCGAGTACAGAGTTCCAAGATCACTGCCGCTGCAATGTAGTGCATAAAAATTATGTAAGAATCGAAAAGCCATGCATTAATGATATTCGAGGACAATAATTTCCTAAAGGATTTCACGCTTTAGACCCACTTTATCTGTGCTCTTGATGAATGTGGTAAGGAATCCCAGAAAGAGTTTTATTAAACTCTAGAAGAAGGGGATAGGCAAGTAGTATCAGGAATTTGTTTATGTACAATAGGCATGATGGCATAACCATGCTTAATCTACCCAGTGCGTAATATATTTGGGCACTTTATAAAAAAGATAGTTAAATATTCTCACAGTAAAAGGTATTTTCTGAGAAAGGCGGGGAGTCGGGCCTGGTAAATAAATGACGCGAAGCCTGCTGAAGGGTATCAGTGCGAGGATTGTGAAATGACCATTCTCAAAAGACTACATAATTTGGCAAGTGGCGTGTCAAATACTGATACAATTTATTGGCACACTACTTGTGTACTATCAGCCCCTAGTGCTGACATTTCTGTAAATGCTGCTGCGATGCTGTTTCAAGACGCTGATCACTGTGGTGAGGATGCCTGCGTTCGGCTGAAGGTCCGAACACGAGGCTCAATTTGAAGTAGGTAGAAGTTACAGTTACTGAGGCTGTTTGCAAATATCACGAACCGGCTGTTACTTCTCTCACCACTACCTAGGTGCCGAAATGGCATCGTTGAAGTTTTGTGGGGCAAATACTTGGGCTCATGTGAAATCGAATTGTTTTACAAGGGGCTGACAACGAACGGCATGCGTGCATGGTGTGTTAGGTACAGTCAGCACATTTCCCAGAACAAGAATTTTGTTGATATAATCCTTAGTGGCTGCTTTATTATTTAAATTTATGGAACCCTAGTACAGTGAAGAAACGACTACATGTTTTTGGTTTAATCGCCTCTTGCTTGTTTTCTTAAAAGTAGCATCACAACTAGTAAGGACAAGATGTCACAAATATGGGTTTGATGTTACAGAAATGTTTGTTTAAACTTTTTTCTTAGGCGGTTTTGCATACTTAGAAGCAAGTGCGAAGCATCCTGCCGAGAACATCCTGAAGGCACCGAAATTGCCGGGTCGGGCGGATGTGCAGTGCCTGCACTTCAAGTACTACATCTCAGAAAGTGCATCCACAGCGAAGAGTGACTACCTACTAAAGGTCGCATTAGCAGGTACCAGTATTGGAGCTTTAAGGAACAGATGAGAAATTCTTTTATTTCTATCGCTTATACGTTTAGATTTTTTTAAACGCGAAAGGATTATATGTCCCATTAGCACAAAAGCAGCCGTCAGTCGCCGTCCATGGCAAAAAATTCAGATGATGTCAGAATATCAGTGTACGATTTAACAGCACATGTAAGCGAACATATGTGTAGTCATGAATGACGAAATGTGACGTATCAAAATCGACTCATGAATCAGCAATTCTGCAACGTCATGACTCAGCACTTTAGAAGTAACGTAATCTTAGGTGTATAGAGTGTGTACAAAGCATGCATAGACATGACCCGTAGTCGTTCTGTAACGTAGCATGATTCAGCACAAATGCTTTTGCATTCTCACAGAAATGCAGTCTCAAATGTCTCTCTCCCATTTTCTTCAGTACTCTTATAAAGACTTTTTGAAAACTTGCCGCCATAATTTGAACACGTTAGCATTCTTAAAGGCCTTTTGGAGGGCAACCACCTAAAATCTACGCCACTGTTGCGTCGTTAACTTGCCGTCCTTCTTAATGTTCACATAACTGAGCACTGCATTATGGCAGCTCTCACTATGTTGCTTGTCTCTCCCAGCTGGCCGGGAAGCGCATCAGCCGATCTGGCAGCGGTCGTCCAAAGAGTTGATCCGGGGTGTCTGGACCGCAGCGGACGCAGTCTTCAAGGAGGAGAGAAACTTTAACGTGAGGACCTGAAACGGGGTCAACTTGAGGGCGATCTGTGTGCTTTAGAAGATACCGGGAATCAGGCTCTCATCGATTGGTTGCACGATGGTTTATTGTGGGTGCGATTATGCTCTGGTTTATGTCGCACTGCTGCGTGCCAGAGAGTAGAGTGCTGAAGGGCTTTACAATGCTTCCCTCTACGTAGTTTTCCTGTGGCATTTAACCAAATGACTCAAGGCGACTCCTTAATGCGGCTACTGTTACTTGGATGAAATCGGTCGCGTGCGAAAATGCGGGCATTTTTCGCCAGAAATCAGCATTCACAGACGAAATAAGCTGTTCGAAATAATCCGCTTTGTCAGTGCGCAAGAGCGGGATAGGCTGCAGTGGAGGTACTGAATAATGAACTAGAGGCGATTATATCAAAAGTGCCCTTCGCTTCTGATGCTCGACTGGCGATTGTTAAAATACACCGAAGACGTGATCGCAAAGTACTTTCCATCTGGCACGTAGTCAAAGGGAACGCTTGCCCGACCCATTGGCTCGGTTGTATGAGTTCCGCAGCAGTGAACTAGCTCCCTAGATTAATAGAATGGTGGCCGCGTTTCTCTTGTAGCTATGTCATGTATAACCCATTATCCAGTAAAGAGGCGCTGTAAATTAAAACCCTGATTATCATAGAATAACCTAGGGAAAACTTATTTACGAAATTATTTAGAACGAAAATCTAGAATATGTCAGGTAATGCACCTACATTAAAAAAAAGATGGTTGATTGTAAAATTTGGTAGCACCGGCTCATTTTGAAAAACAGGCATATTGCAAGTTCTCCACAATGGTCATACAGTCCATTTTGTGCAACTAGCAATAGTTATGAAGAAAAGGCTAACCCTGAGGGCTATTTTTTGTTTGCTGGAAACCTTACGGACAGCTCTTCCTGCTGAGTTAGACATTCACACTCGCGGATATCTATTTGGGTGGTACTCTGCGATCGCTCGCCCTTTGTTGCAGTGGCAACCAGAACTTCTCGTGCTTGTACTCTAGGCAAGTTAGCAAGTTATAATCAGGCCTGCGCGACATTTGGAGTGCGTTACTTAGTTCAGAGTTTGTGCCGGACACACGAAGCTACCTGTTGGTGCCACCCCTTGAATTCCATGTGAAGATCCGGTAGCTTCGCTGTACTTGCAGATAATGCTGCACTCATCGCTGAATCCTTAAGTAGCATGTCCGTGGCATCTTTCAGCTATGAAACGATCGTGGTCTAGATGGAGCCGCGTTCACATAAAATGAATCAACAAGGCACGTACACACACAGAAAACGATTATATTGACTGAAAAGAATTGCGAGGCGACGTAGGACGGCATTTCCTGAACCGAAGACCGAGAGGAAAGCGAACGCTTACAGCACGAGCGGCACGCACGAAGCAGGAGCTGAACCACGAGGCCGTTTCTTCTTTTTAGCCGCACCGATGACGCTCGCGATGGTGCTGCTGCTTGGTAAATTTCTGCGATATAAGGCAATACCGTCACGATAGATTCTGGGCAGATCAATACATCACAAGTTTTGCAATTCTGACTTGCAGCTGCCAAATCTTGCATGTTTGTGAGAGGTTGCTGTTCAGTGTACAACTGATGTACAGAGTGGTGCGCACTGGTGAGCTGAAATTGCCTCAATGGTGAATGTTGCCCCCTGTGACGATTAGAAATAGGATACGGCGGTACTTGCCGCAATGACCGAAACGCCATCCGGACTGGTCGACATGGCTACGGCACCTGTTCGAATGTCAGGTCGGTAGCTTCCGTTCCCAAGCAAAGTTAGCCAGAAAACCTGCTTTCCTTTTGAGAGCTTCATTTCACTACTTGCATTAGCATGGACACAGCGGAGACAGATAGGAACGGTTGCGCTTTATCGTTCCTGTTCGTATTCGCTAACTCTGTCCATGTAAATCGAAGCAGTGTAGCTCTCATTAAAATGAATTTCCGACTAACCAAATCACTTCTTAAGATGCTTTAGTACATTCCCATAAAGTCTCTCCTTGTAGCCAGAACAGCAAAGTATGCTGCAGAAAGGCATGACGCTACCAGGATGAATTATTATTGGACAGAGGTCGCCTCACTTAGCATTAATTAAGAAAAATAATTTCTTCGTGTTTGTGATATCGCCTGGCCATGAGTGGACAAGAAGTGAAAGACCAGTAGCTTATAAGTGAATGGCACATTGTTCATTTTTGCTGTGAGGCTTTCGGGCCATGGTCGCGACGACGTGAAACTACGGGTGTAACTGCCATTTAAAGTCAAGTGAAAATACGAGGGCATGTCATGCCTGCAGCTCGAATGCCATTAAGGTATGATATAATAGACTGGTACCAAATCAGAGCATCTATTCGAGGCGATCCGAGGAAACACATGAGCGTTTACTTCGAAAGCGTTAAACCTTCTACCGTATCATAAGAAGCCTTACGGCGGGCTACAGCGCTGTTGAGATGTATTTGCTTCAGTGAAGTAGCAGCAGTGGTTTTTTATAACACGGAAGTAAAATATGGTACTGTCCACGGTAATTGCTGTCTACTGTCTTACACACCTATGCTGCAGATGCAGCGACAGGAGCGACAGAGCTAAAGGACGTGTAGATCTATATACGCTAGCTAATGTATATAATCACAATAGAAAAGGTAAGAAGGTAATGTAGCTCGCCCGCTAGTGTTCAGGCACAGTTGGGTTCAGTACTGCGCGTAAGGGACCGGTGTAACTACATGCACAAACAAATATTTATGCACTGTATTCACAAGCGGCGGGCTTGTCGTGTCTCGTCACATGTTGTTCACGTGAGCGGTATACTGCACAAGCAGACGGGGTAGGTTGCCCGGGCGAAATTCATCCCAAAAAAGCGCATTCTCATTCCTGGACACATTTCTTAGTGTGTAAATAGTTTGTGTATATTACATCTCCTCTATCCTCTCTTCCTGTCCCCTCACCTCTTTCATTTCATTTCTCCATTCTGCCTGCTATTCTTTATTTCCACTGCCCCAGCTCAGGTGCTTCAGTATTGATGGTAGATGCCGGGGCTAGCAAAAATCTTTTCCTTCCTTTTTAATTATCATTTTATTAAAAACCACTTACTAATTACTTCTCATTCATACATACGCATCTCAGCAATAGCACTCACGCATCTCAAGAGCTACTATGCAAATCAACTCTCGTCCTCTTACACTTTTTATTGAAAAAAAAAACAAAAAAGGTCTTATCAGTGAGAAATTCTTCCTACCTATAACAAGCAGCCAAGAAGAAAGCAATTAGTTGTGGTTAGCAACGCAGGTGTTGCATGAAAAGTGCCATTTCGCTGGCGTGCTTGGGCTGCGAAGGGATGTCTTATCAGAAGTCCGGCGAAAATTACACCAATCATTACCTCACGCAAATTAAAAACAATTCCAGCCGTTAGGCACTCACCCGAATATGCTGTTAAATCAGGCTCTTGCAAATATTTGTTGGTATCTCCTGCGCAGATGTCATTTATATGCTCCATGAGGTCCTGAGAATAAGGGAGAGAGATCCTTCTGTGCAATTGACGACATACGGCTGGACGACTGCAAGGGCAAAAGATGTAAGTCCAAGTCTATAATATTACTGTCCATTAGCTACGCAATCAGTCATATTGATAGACGCATTCTAGAGCTCGTAAATGGTGATAATTCTCGGCCAAATTATCAAATCGCGCAAGTGTTTGGTTTGTTAGAAACTATAGGTACAGGACTTTTCGTTATATAAAGTGGCACGGGTGGCTATTAGATTAGCAAAAAGCGTCTCAGACGGATTACAGAGTGCGTAGTACAGTCGTGAGTAAAATTGCGGAGTCTAGTGGGAACGAAGGTGTTTGCGACTTTATCGTGCAAAAAGCAAGACAGAAGTCTGTGAGAGAGGAGGTCAGCTTATTAGGCAGGGCAGCCTCTGCCTATCTCAACAAGCGCAGTGCCGTCAGACACTGCTGGTATTCGGTACGTACCCCCCCCCCCCCCCCCCCCCCCCCATCGCTTGCTCTCTCCACTTTTCCTAGGCATCCAGCAGGGCTACGTCGCACTCTACTCAATGATTACCGCATGCCAGCTAGCGTTAATTTTTCGCGTGAACAATTATACAATCGCCATAATTGTTTTGCCCCCATGGTCAATGATGGTCTTCGAGCGCGTTCGAGAAATACCTTTACCTGGCTGGCAGGCTGGAAACACTTAGTGCTAACCTAGCCGGACTAAGATCTAGTATCAAATATAATACTAATACACCCTTTGCTAAAAGCCCGCCATTAGTTGTGCATAGTTTCATGTCCGCGTACATAAGTGGATGAACGCGCGCCAGGTTACTGCATTATTGACCACCTCTGTTGAAAATTACAAGGGGAATCACTTGTCCTGGAACATACTGAACCGAAGGTTTTCTTTTCGGTTTTTGTTTTGCTTGAGATCCCGCATGAGCACTATGATAGACGGTTTTTAGTGCAGTGCAAACTCACAATACTTTAGCATGTTATTCAAGAGGCAGAAATGAAGTGCTTGGCCCTGAGTTTGCACTGCATTACCCGTATTGCAGTTCAATGTTGTGCCTTTGACAATATTTTTCATTTTTAAGTGCTTATGATAGATTAAAAATAAGTGAATAAATAAATGAATAAATAAATAAATAAAAATGAAATAGTGAGTATGACAATATTCTGCAATGATTCCCACTTAACCCCACTAGACTGAGTATGCAGCGGGGCATAGTTTTTGTTGCTGAATATTCCTGCTTGGCCCGATTTTCTTTCTTTTACGGTCGTTGTCATGTGACGCACCCAACAATTCTTTTATAGTTTTATGAGGTTTCACATCCCAGAGCGACTCATGCTTTGAAGGACCGCGTAGTGCCGAGCCCCGGATAATTTCGACCACTTGGGGTTCTTTAACTCGTAGCGACGCCGCCCAGTACTCGGGCGTTGCATTTCTCCGCAATATAAATGCGACCATCGCGGCAGGGATCGAGCCCGCGTCTTTCGGGTCGGCAGCCAAGCACCATAACACCCGAGCCACCACGACACACAGAATAATAAGAGACGCGCAATAATTCCTGCTTATTACCAACCTCGAGGCCCGATGAACGAAGTGAGAAATTTTTCACACCCGCGCGGTGAACGGTGCTGTCGTCCTACAACTCAGTGCACTCAGGTGCACACTACCTATGCTTTCTGCTGGTTACAGTGACTTAACATCACTCAAGTTTCCTAGCTCGAGAGGACCGCGGGGAGCAGCTGACCCGGCCTACGCAGATCTTAAATCTTCTTTCATCCTGAAAGCTGTCACCTTCCACTGGCTATTTTGTTTGCGGAACGGAAAGAAAAGCCGGCTCACTCATTTCTGATTCAGACCACAACACTGTCCATTTAAAAAAAAGAAAGAAATCTTCGGGTTCAATAAGCGGCAATCAGAGTGGTCTTTCCATTTTCAGCGCAGTTTAATCGCGCCCATATGAAAGTGTTTCTCTCTTATTGGGGCAGCACAAGGCGACCGGAGTTGTGACTTCGAAGACGGCTGGTGCACATGGACGAACCGCCATGGTGCGGGAACTAAGTTTGCCTGGCTTCTAGCCGGAGGAGATGTGAAGACAACACTGGCAAGGCCGAACCAGGACAAAACCTTGGGAAACGCCAGTGGTAAGATAATTTAGCGACAAAAGTTTAGCTCTTCGTGTACGAAGGATGTGGCCTTGATTACAAGCTCGTTCATTAGAAAACAATAATTTAGAAGTGCATTGCTCGGAATAAGACAGTTTTATTGCAAAGATTCAAATAACGAAAAAATTATTTTAGCTTAGGCTAAAATAGCTGAAAGACGACCAGTTTAATTATTACCCCTGTTACACGGCCAATTCTCTATCGCTATCGAACTCGAAGGGGTTGTGTCGTTGCTAAACGGCAAATTTCAATGGCCATTGAAATAGTTCTCGTATGTGGCGCCAAGCGTGAGTGGAGCCACAATCGCTAGTTTCGATTTAACGCAAATAACCAAAAATATTTGCTTTGTACACTTTTTGCGAGGAATAAGGGACTTTTAGTTATTAATAAAGACCAGTTGCGTTGTCTTGAAAGATACTGTCTTTATTACGATTTGATGTCGCAGTTTTGTAACGCTCTGGCAACACAGATACTGCTGGAATTTCCGTCGTCTGCGAATGTAGAGTATAAAATTAATGCGCTTTAAACCAGACCGATATAATTTCTAAATTTGTGCAGACAAATATTTTACTGCTTCTATTAAAGTTTGAGATAATAATGTTTCTTCATGCTTTTGAATCCTTAACGTATCCGCTCGAAGCAACGCTAGCAACCTTGGGCAACACTCTAAGGCTATCGAAATCTGGATATAGTTCCGCGCTGCTGCGTTGACTCGATGGCCATTGAAACTGCCCGTGCAGAGCCGCTCAATGGCCTTTGAGTCGATAGACTATCTGTTCAAAGGCCTCTAAATGCCCGTGTGACACGGGTATAAGATAGACAGTTAGATAGAGGGATAGACAGGTATATCTTATATGTGCCTTTCTTTGCCTATGCTGTTTCTGAAATTTCCTTAATGGCGTAATTGGCTCTCAAGGACTACCGGCAAATTACTCTCTCTATTTCCACGAAATTACGCTATCCGAAAGCGGCAACCGCACAGCATCATCCAGCCTTTGTTCGATGCTTGTGAACAACTGGCAGTAATGTATGTAAACAACAAAAAACGTTGAAACAATGCCGTATCTTAGGAAAGTTAAATAGCGCTCTATCATAAAACCATGCCTCGCATCAGAGTTAGATATTCTGCGTATTACCAAAGCGAAACGTGTAATACTTGCAAAAAAAAATCAGTACAGCCATGAAATAATAAAAAAGAACATTCTCTTCTCTCAACATCCGTTTGAACTACTACTGTACCCGTACAGACATCTGCAGCTGTGAAAGGCGCTATTATTTATTTTGTGCGGGCTCTTAAGAAAACACGCAGCATAACTGAGAGAGTGGTGTGCGAAGCTATAGTAAAGAACAAGAGGAGAACCAATGTCGTGGACGGCGGCAGGAATATACTGTAAAATGATTGTTTGCAACTTTGCGCAAAATGTCAATGTGAAATTTAGTGTCAAACTATATAGTACTATATACGTTGAAAGCGTATTTAAAAACTCTAAAATGAATGAAGACGGCAAGGCAGCCCTAGAAAGAGCTACTACGATTCAATTCTTGGCGAAAATGTTTAATAAAGAGCGGATAACAACTCTTTATTTTTTTGAGGTCGACGGGTTCGATGATGAGGTCCAGATAGCCAAAACTCGATGGCCAATGTGTATCAAGTCTTTTTGTTTCGCAATTCTAGACGTGCCTCGCACTAGAGAGGCCATCTCCTAATAAATGGTGCACTAGGTCTCCCATTTTCTTTCAGTGTAGACGCAGCACTCTTGTATTCCCAGTGCAGAATTAATGAGCATAAGCATAACGTGCATAAGTTCTATGCATGACTCACTCACAGTGCTATGCATAGCAAGCTAAATGCAACGCATGGCAATATGACAAAGAGCTGGGATAATGCGGCCGCAGCTGGCACAGGACCGGATTAACTGAAGAGGTATGGAAGAGGGCTTTTTCCTGCAGTAGGAGTAGCTAGACTGATGATAATTACGACGATTGGAACCAGTGGTACGAGTGGTCGTGACTGATGATTATCTTAAACCGGGCACAATAACTTTTTGGGGTGGTTTTAGAGGTACGTATCGGAGTAAAGAATTTTTGGGGCGGTTTTAGAGGTACGTATCAGAGTAAATAATTTTTTGCGCTATATCCGGCGAACCCCCGACTTCACAACGCTCAGTGTGTACTGTACAGTTTTAGAAACTGTAATTTAGAGGACGCTCTAAGTATGAACTGGCTAACAGAGAAAAACAACCCTGTTTCCAGAGAGGGCTCTATGTAGCTCAAGAATTGTGCGCAGGCGATCATGAGTGAGGAATGTTTTCTTTACATAGCACTGGTGCATTAGTGGTATGCGCGCCAGAATTTACGCTCCTACACATTGTTTGAGTCCTTTCAAGCGCTGCTTCATTGCGTCGCGAAAAAGAGGAGTGTGGGCTACGGCCGATTTCGTTCTTTTCAGGTTCGTACCTGTTACTCAGCAACCACGAACAGAACGACGGAGACAAGGCTGATCTCATTGGCGAGATTCTGGCAAAGCACTTCATGCTAAAACAGTGCCTTACGTTTTGGAGCATAGTCTCCGGTGATGAAGACACGAGTCTCCAGGTACGATTGGGCTATCAACATCATTACCTCTTTGTCTGCTCAATAAACAGCAGGTAGCGCGTGATTTAGAGTCTATATAAAAATTGATGGTCGGTTTGTCTAGTTAGGCCAAATGCGAATTAGGTTCATTAGCAGTTCGGTTTTTCATACTGTTTCGGTGTTCAGATCCAGTGTTCACAGATGGCAACTGCAATTAGTGACATTAAGCGATAATGGCTTAAGGTCCGTATATGCTGAATTGTCAATTTTTTTCCATTCTGTGCATTCATAGATCCCTGGTAGCCTTCCTACCACTATCAGTTATGGATTATGAATTCAAAAGTATTGTATGGCTAATCGGCAACGAAATCCGGCGGCGTTGACCAGCAACCGTCGTATGAAAATTCCTAAGTTACGTTCCCATGCTATTGCATGCCGCCAGCAGTGCATTATCAGATAGAGAAGTTGAGAGCAAAGAAAAACAAAATTTATGGCGAAGTTGCGGGGAATTGAAGCCAGAACTTCCAGATTGCGAGGTGAGCATGTAACCTATGGGCCACAAAACCGCGTTTCTTCGATCGAACAAAGGTGAACTTTGCATATGCGTACCCTTAAGACTTTATTCTAATGAGTGGGTGCGTCATTAGCAAGAAAGGAATCATTAGCGACCCTCTCAACAGAGCTCACGATGAGAGAATGCTTTCGCATTCAAAGCAAGTAAGTAGTCTTAAGTGCCTGCGGTATTTTTTTTTAAAGTTTGCAGAATTTTATTTTGAAAACTGTGAGACTTACGTCTGTGAAGTCGCTGCAGGCGGATCTTACAGCAAGCGCGGAAATCACAGAGCTTAATAATTGGACGAATAATTATACAAAGTTTTCTTTTCTTTGACTTTGAAGTTTCTGTGGAAGCTGTAAAACTTTCCTTTGTAGCCGCATGGCTGCGCTTGGATCAATAGCAATGAGTAATTGCTTCCATATAACAAATCTACTCAACCTTGGGGAATTCCCGTAAACATCTGACCAAAGGAAATGCCGTATTTTGAAATTATTCTTATGCTATGCTGATAATGGGCTGATAATCATAATGTTTATAATGTGCCCTTTTTCATTGCGAGATCCCTGTAAATCACGATTGATGAGAGGAAAACTATTTATGAGCTTATTATACTGTAATTATAAGGGTTAGTTTGTTATATATTGCTGAAAGTAAGGCACAGAAGAAACTTGACAAAAACAATAATGAAAACATTGGATGCCGATAATGTGCGACGTAATTCCGCAGATGGAGCGCTTTTCTGGAAGCTCGCACGCGTGATTCTTGCGGGGCGACTGACGGAACTTCTCATATCAGGAAGCATGTTACGCAATGGTTTCTTTTTGCATACCCAGGTGCTGACAACAGATCCAATGCGGGCGTCCCGCGCAGATGTACGGCTGTGGACTGTGCGGGGAGGTGGTCAAGTCTCCTGGGTGATGGGTCGTGTTGGAGCTCCTGCGGCCACTAGGGTAAACCAAATGCATCAACCGAGCTTTTATTAAAAGCTTGCGGATGAGCGACCTAAACGTCGTTTGATGGGTTCTCATGCTTCGTTTGTGAAGTGTAGCTATGTCAAATAAATTTCCTCGCGCTTTAAAATGCCATAGACGAGCGAGAATTGAATCTCCGAAATTTTTTGGCTTATATTATCGGTAAGAAATTCCGACATGGTAACTAGCGCTACGGACACGGACACAGAAAGAAGCAACAGGACACACGCTAGACTTGCAAATGATAATTTATTGCTGAACGGGAATACTGATACCCTCGCACAGCTGGTGTCACCTATCCGCTGCGGTTGCGTCAAGTGATGATAATGACAGGCAACAATAACAAAAGCCAAGCCCAAGGTGAATGACGAGATCAGTATTACACGCTAACATGAGTAAACCTGATAAAAGAAAATCTCCCTCCTAAAAAAAATAGAAAAATAACAATAAATGTACCTGTGAGATGAAGGAAAGCAAGGAACTCCTAAATGTGGGATAGAGGAATAGGTTAACAGTTAAAAACAGCGATAGAACCGAAAGGCCATAAATTATGATTCGATAGTAGACTATAAAGGTCACTTTTAGACATATGTAATCGTTAAAGCAATGAAGTTGTGCAGCAACTGAAGGTGGGCTTGGTGGAACATACCTTCTTACGCATTAAAAGACATGGCGTTAAAAAATTACAAGATAAGAATCAGGAAGCAGCAGGCACAGACTCCGTTTAAACACTCAGCATGTGTAAAAATTAAAAGTATTATTCAAATGAGCTGCAACGAAACAATGCTACAATGCACACACCATCGAGAATAAAGGCAGCATTGTAGTGGAAAGAATGAAAGCCAAGAAATTGTTTTAAAACCAGGTGAAATAAAGCAACAAGACGGACAGGAAAAGCGCTAAGCTTTTTAGTGCTAAAGCTTTCGCACCTACAGTATGAAATGACTTCGTACTGATAAAGATATCGTGTTTGTTTACTTGTAAGCGCAAAACAGCGCGTGCTTGCGCACTTCTCACCGGCCTCCCTAATGTAAAGGGTTGCAAGGATTTTCCTCGCTTTTTTCGTGCTCATCCTTCCCAATGCTACCGTATTCTGCCATTCAAGTGTGTATGCTGGTTTGTAAGAGCACCGCTTGCAGTGTTCGGCCTTGCAATCTTATGCCACCGCAAAGGCGCGGCGAGGATAAAGTTCACGAACGAGCTTCTCCTCGGCGACTGTTCTCAATTCCTGGATTCATGCCTTTGGCTTGATGAACCTCAGCTGTGCTAGATGTATCAGTCCCGTTCAAAAAAAAAAAAAACCTTATCCCTAGGCTCATTCCAAATTAGTAACAAATGAGCATAGTTTGGAACTGTATGCGAGGCACTCTCAATAAGCCCTGTTCTCGCAAGATTCAAGACAACCTCAAAGAGCACGTGGCACGGCTGAGAAAGTCAGGCTACCCTGTGGATGTTGTAGTCTTCAGAGCCGAGGACCTTGTAAAAGAGGTCTACAACGGCGTTAGCCCAAATGACAACGAAAGGACCAAGCCAAACAAGTGGCGCGCAGCCTTTCCGTATATGTACGGTTTGTCACACCGGCTTTAAAACATGGCTGAAAGAAACGGCATCTCGGTGGTGCTGATTGCACCTAACAAGCTGGGTAAGCTGTGGTGGGCCGTCAACGACGCTAAGAAAGACGGTTAGTGCCTGAAGTATAAGGCGCCGAGCCCAAGCCATCAAGTGTCAGAAGGACGCCGTTTACAAGATCGCCTTGCCCTGCGGCAAACGCTGCCTGTGACAACTTGGCAGTTGCCTCAATGAAACAGCACACGAGCACCAAGTGAATGTTTCAGCCGTAGCTATAGATGTCGGCCTGGCCAAAAATCGCAAGCGGTGCTCTTGCAAACCAGCATGCACATCAGAATGAAAATATAGGGTAGCATTGGGGGAAGGACGAGTACAAAAAAGAGAGGGAATCCTTGTAGCCCTTTACGAAAGGATGATGGTGACAAGTGCGTGAGCACGCATTCTGTTGCACTTACAAATAAAGAAAGACGATATCTTAAGCAGTACGTAGGTCAATCCATACTGTGGGTGCGAAGGTTTTAGCAGTAAACAGCGTAGTAGTAGTTTGTTTTTCTTGTATGTCCTGTGGCTTTATTTAACCTTGTTTTATACCTTTTTCGCGTCTTTCATTCTTTACACTTCAATTCTGCCGTTAGGCTCGATACTGTGTGCCTTGTTGAATTGTGTTGCTGCACCTAATTTGAATCGAACCTGTATTTTTTACACACGTTGACTGTTTGAGCGGCGTATATACCTGTTGCTGCCTGTTTCTTACCTTCTCATTTTTTAACGCCATGTTTTTTAGTGTATAAGAAAATATGTAACCCACCTTTAGGTACTGGACGACTTCATTGCTTGTAGCTTTTACACGTGTCTTTTTCTTCAAAGTTTCTTCAAATGCTAAGGTCGGATACAACTTAAGTCTGCTGTAAAGCTCCGCCCACATCCATGACCTCGCCAGAGAATTCCTCCACGACGAAAAAGTAGTTCACCTTTGAAAGTTTTCTTCCTAAATAAACAAGAAGCTTATAAGAAGAATATAAGCATAAGCTCTAGAATTTTGATACTTGGCTTGTTCAATGTAGCCAGACATGAAAAAGATGATTCCGTTTACTGTAGCGATTGGCCAGCGGAGTAATACAGGTCGCTGCGGACCGTGGTCCAGCGTTAGCAACTGCTGTTTTCTTAAGTTGTATGCAATTATAGTACACTGTCTTCGAATGGACTTTTCATTTGATTGCAATTTTCTGCTTCCATTAAGAACAATTTTTTTAGCAGAAGAAATGGCGATGCCCCGACGAGATGTCAAAAATAGCCAGGTTTTGAGGCTGACGGCACTGCCGCGCCAGGCTTGCCGTGAGCCTCCACACCATGCGCTGTAACGAAAGGTGGCGGAGCTTTGCAGTTCTGATTTGCTCCGCCACGCATTCCAGATCCCGCAAACATTCGCGGCTGACAACAGATGTAGCTTACGTAGGTAACTTCGAGGGAAGAAAAATTTGGAAAGCCACGAATTTTTAAATCCTGTGTAACTCTACTAAAACAATGCGTGCATTGCGGCGCATTAAATATTTTCTCGCTCTCCTAGAACAACCTGCAAAACTTCAGGAAATGGACCGTGCACATTTTCTCTTCGTGCGAGAAAATAACATTTCCCCAATCAATTGAAATTTCCCGAGCCTAGAGCAGGAGTGTCCAGTGGGGTTTTTGCGCTGCAGACAGAAAAAACAGAACTGCTGCAATGACTTAGGCACGGATTTTAGTGTTGTTCCATAATTTTCTCATTTCGAAACTGATTATTGATTTCAAGGCAGCATCATTATGTGAGCAGTTTTGGAATCCTTTGCCTTCGATTAGGTCTTGAAAGAGTGTTTAATACGGTAGATTCGTGCTTGTTGCTTGGCCAAAAATTGGAAAGATCCACAGTGTCAGAAACATTTTCTAATAGCATGTTATGATTAAATGCCCCAATAAGTGAACGCGCTAAGGGTTGATTTTCTGGGAACACAGTTTCCACCAGCTAACAAGAGTGCCGACCACACGGCGCTCATATTGCTCCGTGACCACAATGTCGCTGTCATTACCGAAATAAGCGAGTGGTGCGTAGCACTACCTTAATATGTCTTCGCTACTATCAAACATTAGCGTAAAACCTGGCACGAGCACCAATGACATGTTTTCTGGCCTCCGATTCTCGTTATTTCAAACACAAATACGGCGGGAAAGATCTGAAAGGGGGTGCTTTACTGATTATGTGAAGTGAACACATGCCGCGGCTTAGATTTTCCTGATTACAATATGTAGGAGCTCGCTGCATGTGCAGACTCACTGGTGTAGGAAACATAACTGTTCACTTTGCTACGCTATTTTCTCTCTTGAAGCCCATTTTTCGTGGAATAGTTGGATCAGCGTCAAAGCCAGCCTATATTGCCCTTGACGACATCACCGTTTCGGAGAGCGACTGGTGTGACATCCTTCCGCGTGGCGCCGATGCCTTGGACGTAGGTGAGCTGTACTGGGCGATGTTGGTGTGTCACCAACTTGTGCTGGATATTTATTTGGCGTCCAATTCGCGGGTGGTGCGGTGAACGTAGCGTGGGACTGCAGGGTGGAAGGATTATAATAAGTCCTTTTAGGGTAGAGCGGGGCCACGGCTCGCTCAGGAGAGGGTTAATTGGAGAGAATCGGGAGATACCTTTTTCATGGAGTAGATGCAACCAGAGTAATGATGACAATAAAACAATTTTTATTCTGAACGGGTGAATGACCTGCTACGAAAAATGAACCCAACACTTCCAGCCAGAGCCGAAAGAGAGCCAGCAGTGGAGGCCGTGCAGATCACAAAACATCGGTTGATGTACGGATAGGGACATACGGGCCTTCAGGGGATGTACGGACAGGGGAGCGAACGCTCTCTAGAGTAAACCATCGACGGATGTGCGTGCCCCGAAGGGGTTTCCTGGGACTTATGGCTCAATCTGAGCGGGATTGTGTTTGGGCTGCATGTCAGCACTGCAGTTCTTCATTAGAGCGCAATCTTTTTCTAGAAAGCATGTACTATAGTTCGGTCTTGCAAAGGTGTAATTCCTCCGTTCCATGACTCAGCTCGCAGGGCCACACACGAATGAATATTATCTCGCGAAAGCGCGAAAGTTACTGGTCTGCAAAACATAAAAAGTTCCTGTTTTATCCCCGCGTCCTATACCGAATCGAATGATTATCAGTTACAGCTCATGTAAACCAGAAGCTCGCTCGATCATGCTGACAGCCTCTAACCACATCCACTCTGCTCTGAATATATTTGGAGCTATATTGGAGCTATTTGGAGTACATAGCTTATTTCTATTTGCCTAGTTAGACAGATTTCAACAGTTTTTATCTTCTGCACAGTATCCCCAATAGCAAGCACTTTCCCTACGACTTTTAAAGAGCTCCTTCAGAAACTAGGATAATTCGCGCTACCGGTTGCCATCTCCTGATTTGAAAGAGACTTTCGGCGATAATCAGGTTCCGCAAATGTAATAGGTTTTTCAGTACTGGATTTCGAAACCCGAAGTTAATTCACAGAGTTAGCCTAGCATTCGCTAGCAGTACGTGAAATCTTGTAAAAAAAGGGGGTCGATAACCTCAGCGACTGCTCTGATGTTTAGAGGTAATGCGATATTAGGGAGTTTTAGAATCGGGGGCCCCAAAGCTAGGGGCGTCAAAACGCGCATTCTCGGAACGTAAGGTACGCCTCGCGTCTTGGGTTAACGTTAACGGCGAACTCTATTTGGCAAAATAGCGTGCGCCCCGACACCGCTCTACGTTCAGGCAACATAGCGGCGTCCGCCGAGGCGGGGACTCTCTCTTCACCGCCTATTCTTCGTTGCCTCTACACTGTGTCTCACGTTCACAGCAAACAAAATGCGCTCGAAGCTTTCGCTTTGTCTGAACTTGCCCGAACCACAAAGTGGCGTTATTACTTTCCCGAGTGTCGTGATGCACTGCTTAGGCCCAAAAATGCAATGGTGAGCTCGGCCATCAGCGAAGTATTAAAGGACCTGCGCAGTTTCGCCTAAAATCTGAATTTTTTTCTTCTTTGCACTCATCAATTAAACTACCGGGTAAAACAAGCACGGTTCTATTTGAGAATGCATGTTAACCTCGTTTAAACATGTGTTCATTTAGGCGACTCAGGTGGAGGAAATTCCGCCAGACCACTGTAATGCCAATGCCACTTGTACATAAACACAACCGCACTGTATGCCAAGCTTGAATCAGAAATACTGTTTTGTATGTTTCACCGTCGTTCTTTCTTTTTACCCATTCTAGGTGAATTGCTTAGCTGCAAGTTCGACAAAGGCGACCTCTGCCACTGGACCTCTGAGGGTGGCCCTTCAGGAGGGTGGATACTAGGGCCGCCTATGAATTCGACACTGGGCCCTTTGCAGCCGCCATACGGCACTGAAGGTTGGATTCCGCAACGATTCTGGATGCTGGTCTTTTATTTCTATCTCTGTGCGAAATTTCTAGGAAAGTTCTTTCTGGCAATATCAAGCTACTCTTTACCAAGCAGCAAGAGAAGTGAGCCCTATTCGAGGACGGAAGAGAGTCATGTGGAGGGTTTGTCAGGTACTTGCCTCGGATGGAGTAACTACAACTGGCCCGCAGATTAGCGTGGACTCCACTGAGTAAAAACTTCCTTAAGAAGACGAAAATCAGACTTCTAGGCAGGAAAAATGTCTCTGCCCGAGTTCGCCCAACGCCAGGCCCGTGTTAAATAATTTGCTGACAACCTCCCAATGTGGCGAGTGAAGCAATACCTCACATAAGTGATGGCAAAGGCATAATTCAATGTCCTCCTACCACTCCCTGTGTCCAGTTTCTGCATTATGATTAATGGTGTCCAGGAATTTATCGCAGGATGCGTTACACCCCACTTGTCGCACGCATATATCACGTTATTTTGAAACGCAGATAGTAATTGAGACAATTCGATCTGCAGATACGCGGAGCAGTGCAATTGAAAAAAGAATAGTAGTGAGAAATAAGTTTGACTGTAGGCAGTCTCTTTAGTTATTGCTGCGTACCACCACTATACGCTTTGCTAATTTAGAGAACGAAGTATTGTGCTGTACAGGCGATGCGTGAAAGGAATGCCTCCATGGTGCATTTTTTTAGAAAAACGAACACTACGCCTATACGTACACGTAGAGCGGAGTTGCAGGCGTTCTTAGTTACCCGATAAATTCCTCTTGAAGAAGAGGTTGAATCCCTTTCCTTAGTTACACTTCTCGGCAGCGCACTTAGCGATTACAGCGACAATTGCGGACCGCTATACAGGCACAACTCCAATGGGAGGGAAAAGAAATGCTGGACAAACGCACGGACAATTTGTAATGTAACTAGGCTCCAAAGAGATAATATGAAAACTCGCCTTGATAGATCAGTGGCTTTGTCGTTCGGCTAGTGATGCCAAGGCTGCGGTTGCGTTCCCGCTTACGGCGGCTGCATTTTGATCACGGCGAACTGCGAAAACGCTTCACGACAGTCTGTTGTCAGCGCACGTTAAAAAACACCAAATGGTCTAACTATATCCAGCAGAGCCCTTCCATACGGCGGCACGCATGGCCCGTGTGTCGCTAAGGGACGTTAAAGCCCGTAAATTACATGTTTTGCTTGTTTCAAAGTTTACTTGTCATTAGCACTTTGAGCAAAACAATGTGAAGCATGCAGTTTGAACTTCTCTCGACACGAACTTTTGTAGACTTGTCGCGCAGTCTCTCAATTCATGCCGGAAGCTGCTTTCAAACAGCTTGCTATATGTGTCATCGCCGTGCAGCCTTAAGCAAAAAGGGTAACTGCGAGAGAAACTCAGTCGGGTGGGTTCAGTGGATAGTGGTTTACAAATTGTGCGGAACGGAATTTCAGCCCAGTTCGCAAATCATGCGCCTAGACGGCACTAGTGGTCAGAAGATATCCTCCCTTCTTTGGCACTCGTGTAATGTGTCGGGGGTTTAGCATATTTATTGCTACCAGCATGATTTGTCTCTTCATTTAGTATATTATGCCCTTTATATCTTTTTAATGCCGGATGGCATGGAACTAAGTTGTGTTAGCCAACAAAATACTCTAAGAAAATTATCCAGAAATGTTTTCTGCTCGGCACAAAAACGTTACCTTGGACGACGTCTCTCGCATCGTGTACCCTGAAGGCTCGCGATCTGAGCTGCGATTAGTGTCGCGGTCACTCTTGAAGATTTTTGAGGGCACTGGCCTTATGGCTAATCCCACCTGCACATTTAAACCACCACCACCACTACCGCTACGAAAATTAGCGTCATGACAGAGGGTGGGGCGATGTCAGGTTGTGCAGTTGGAGCGTTCAATCAATCAAAGGAAGCTATATTTCATAATTAAAAAAAATTGTACAAAATATTTGGACCGATAGCCTACATGGCTAGTGTCCGGTCCAATACAAATCAAGTCATTTAGGCATTTAGGCAACCACATAAATATGTAAAGTGAGAAAAAAATGAAAACAGCGAATTAACACAGCAAAAGCATCCAGTGTCCGATCGCATGCAAAAACAAGGCATTTTGGCAAACGTACAAGGAAGGTATACACCGGCATTTTAAGAAACACAGAAACACAAAAAGGAAATCACATGATTACTTGATTATGCAAGAAATATAATTTAGAGGATAGTTTAAAATTTCTGGCAAGCTTTATTTCCAATGGCAATGTATTCCAGACTTTCGTCCCAATGAACTCAATTAATCTCTCACCGTATGTGTTGTGATGGATCGGAAGATTAAAATTACCATTGGCAGCATGTCTTGTGTTGCGAACAGGCAAAGTGAATAAGCTCATCGGGAGTGGAGAGTTAGTTGTTAACATGCAGTTTACTAGAAGGGAGATTTTGTAGTCACGTAGGGCGGAAAATTTTAGTACTCGAACTTCTTCAAACAGGTTGTTACTTGGATGATGCAATGGAGAATATGTTATAATCCTTAGTGCTAGCTTCTGTAACCGTTGCAGAGGTGTGAGATAAGTTGAGTATGTGTGGCCCCATGATTCGCAGCAATAACTCATATGACAATGAACGAATGAGAAGTACAAGCTTCGTAATATGTTGCGAGGAAAGTATTGTCTAGCCTTAATAAGGACGTAGCAACCAAACGCAGCTCTATTACAAACGCTGTTCACTTGATTCTTCCAGTTAAGGTTATTGTCAAAGATAACACCAAGATATTTAAATGAAGGAACTGACTCGATTATACAATTGTTCAAGGAAATCCTAATATGGTTAAAATCGACGTTTTTTCTTCTTGTATGGAAGACGACATACAGGGCACAGCCTTCATGAAAAACATACTGCACATCGGATAGCGTTCAAAATCCTTTAGTGCAGTTCTTGTGGCGGCCTTGAAATTCCAACTTTGAAGAGCACTGAGGGGGATAGTTCCTTAGGACTTTATTTGTAAAGCCGCCATTTGCAACGATTTGTAAGGCCGCCGATTCCAAACAAGCCACGCTCATGGACCCACACGCCGGCGAGGTGGTCTTTAATATTTTCGAAACCACCGCGGTGGCTTAGGGGTTGTGGCACTCGGCTGGTGGCGCGAAAGACGCGGGTTCAATTCCGGCCGCAGCGGTCGAATTTCGTTGGAGGCGAAATTCTAGAGCTCGTGTACTGTGCGATCTCAGTGCACGTTAAAAAACGCCAGGTGGTCGAAATTTCCGGAGCTCTTCACTACGGCGTCCCTCATAGCCTGAGCCGCTTTGGGGCTCAAATCCAATAAAATATTTTGTCAAAATATACAAAGCAACACAACCTGCAAGCTCCTCACCATGACTGGCCCACATTGCAAGTGAACTTAGATTTTGAAAAATGACACGAAGGGAATTAGATTTGCTTCAGATTCACGATTTTTCACGACAGCGGAGGCTCCCGTGAAAAAAAAATCAAAGAGAAAAGAAATTGTAGGATGAGTTTTGGGTTTACTGGGCAGTACGGAGGAGCAACCGCCTACAGGCCATAACGCTCGCGTTGATGCTGCGTGGTGCCTTTAGGTCACAACTTTCAATGAAAGCCAGCAAACGTACCGCTCCAGCATCAATGTTATTACTATCGCACAATATTGCAGAATGCTTGCTTCACACAAATCGTTACACTCGTGCTGCGTTTTCTGCCACAGTCATGTTCACCTTAAAGTAAGGCTTTTTCACAGGCTACGTGGTCCAACGTCTAGGAAATAAGTGCGCGCCTTATGTCTTCGTCTATCAAGTGTGCACACAATCGGGAGATCATGTTCGCGCCTTTAAACATACAGACAGGGAACCTCCACACAGTCCCTGCTATTAATAAAAATTGATTCTATGCCTATTTGTGGCTACCTTGATGTCTGTTCGGGAGCAAAAGCGCACTTGCTGTGGATGAAATTGAATTTAAAACAAAGAGCATTTTTAGCCTCCATTCGATCCGAAAGTGTGACGATAAGAACGAGAACTATATGAGCATTCCTTGAATATGAATGGCTGCGTAACGTAGCCCCAGGGTGCCACCCTCAAGAACTGTCTCATTTTGTTAAAATTTGCTTGATAAAATATGATAGCTGAAATTTTAAAACGTCTAAAAGCGTCGTTTTATTCATGGATAACATTGTTTCATCCAGACCTGGCTAATCTATCGAGACAGGCTAACTTCAGTTTATCCTCTGTGTCCTCTAACACCAAATTATTCAATTCCTGTGCAGGCGGCATGATCCACATCAATGGATCTGCCCTTGTGAAGAACGGTGGCTCCCTGCGGCTCTTTTCGCCCAGAATTGGCCGGCAAGCAGCCGCTTGCTTCTCGGTCTGGTTCCACATGTTCGGCGCCCGAGGAGTGCACATGAAACTCAGCATTAATAAAACCGATACTGCTGAGGGCTGGCACTGGCATTTGTTCCCGCTGCTGGAGCGCGTGGGCCGCACAGCGACCGACAGATGGTACAACGTGCGCCGGACAGTGAGCAGCCTCCACGGTCGGCACCATGAGGTACGCCAGTCTGCGTCAAATTTTGATACAATTGTTCTATGGCACTCTTGTTATCAGCGCGATACGGATGTCGATTCTCTATATTTGCAGTACGCGAAGCGGTTATGAATATCAGGGCTTTCGACTAAAAGTTTAATGTGTTATCGGAGTGCCCTACATGCGGTTGAATTCGAAGTGCGGGCGCCCAAGGGGCACTGGTCAAACTCAGGAATCTATAGTCATATAGACGTTGCGAACAGTGTGATGGGGTGCCAATTATAATGGAGCAGGAAAGCCAACCTTGTGGAACAAAAGGAATAAAGGAACTTGAAAGTTGCATGTTGTACATACATATGGCTCGTACCAACGTGTTGCCGACGTTAAGCACAGATAACTGGACGAAGCCGGAGCTGGGCATGTAGATAGTGCGGTCCTTCAGCTATTTCTTCGCACCATGCACGTGTATTAAAAAATTACGCAGATATTGCGGGACCTAGGCTTAATGTTTTGCGTCTATAATCGTGCGTGAAATTGAGCATTCTACTGTGAGATAGTAACAGGTGCGTTAAACTTGAAAAATCTGGCTGCTCGCCTGGGAAATAGTTTTCGCTCAGTGTTTAGTCGAGAAACTAATGACTACTTGGACACACAGGGAAAAGCGGTTCTTTTTGCACGTAGGGCGATAGTCGCTTTTTAATCCTTCCAGAAATTCCAATCAAAATATCCTGTTCACAGCAGATACAACAAAGAAATGCTGATTTGAGACTTTTCATCCTTGGCTTTCTCGAATGAGCCAAAGACATCACTGCGCTTACGGTTGTATTCAAATGCAAGGACAGGTTACCGAATACGAACGAAAAAAGGCTTCACAGGCCAGCGCGGTTGTGCGGAGCATTGATTAAAAGGTGATGTTAGTGACTGTAAGCCTGATTGATGACTAAGTTTTGCACCTTGATAGCCAAAAAAAAAAAATGCGCATCGCAGGTATAAGATAATCTTCGCATTTCATTGCAGTTTGTATTTGATCTGAAGATCACTGATGACAGTCAACGCGCAGCGGTAGTGGCTTTGGGGCCACTAGATTTCAATCTTGGTGCGTGCGACGTGCTGACGGATGCGAAGAGTAAGTGGAACCACTTTGTTTTTTTCTCAGCAGGTTGGCTGACATTGGCTTGAGCGACATTCTTCTTGGACGGGTGTTAAAGTCATAACCAAAGATGAACACGCAAACCAATGTGCAAACAAAAATTTCTGCGTTTCTTTATAGGAGAAACGAAGTAAATCGTAAAATATATTGAGGTGTTAATGAGGACTCTTTCGACGCGTTTTGGCATTAGAGCAGAAAGGCTGAGCGGTTAGACCTGAGAAGCCAAAGTGATATAAGATAGATAAACGGTTTTAGCATTGTCGATCGGCCCGTATTCCTCCGGTAGGCGCCAAAGATAAGCCAGGTGCCAATCAACTCTTTTGCGTACAGCGCGAAAAATGAGCGTTTGTTTCAATTTCAGTTTGTTTTTTGTAAAATTATAGACGAATAGCAGGAACATGAATCCCATAAATATCAAACAATAGGTGCATTCTGTTGCTCAATAGTCATGTTAAGTGAAAATATTTATTTTTATGGCTAATTTTCAAATGAATATTCAAGATTTTATGGAAGTTTTGGCGAATACTTCTAACAGGGTGCTTATGACTTGTAACAAAATTAAGTTATTCTGAAAATGCAAAAAAATGTTGCCTTAATTTCTAAACCTACTGAGAGTTTCATTCAAATGACATAATAATAGTGGTACCTACAAAACACCTTTGGTGGCTGAATAGAGAGTAGCTATAGTATGGGCGAATTAGGAAAGTTCTGTTTCTCCAAAAATTTTCTTTGGAAGCACTAGAACATCTACACAATTACAGCAGCTATGCTTCAGAACGTTGAAAATTTGAAGAGTAAATATCGAATTGTATCGGAAAAAAGAATACTTGCATGAAAAAGTAATGAACATGACCGCAGAACATAGAAAGATGGGAAAATGTCTGAAAAAAAAGGCAAATATATTTAGATGGACTGAACGTTTAGAATTCAAGAGGCTTACGGCTGTGCATAGAGGTAGAATATTTCTTGAAATATGCATTTAGACGTACCTGGTCCACGTGCCGCCGGACAATTGCTCCAGGTGTTTCTACTGTAACCATTCTGGTTCCAGATGTAGATGTCACATGTCCTGGTATCCATTTATCTCCTGTCCCATAGTTGCGAACGTGCACATGACTCTTCAGTTGGGGCAGCCACTCCTGGCTATCAAACGGTGCGTCTCCACATTCCTTCGGGAAACACGTATCCAGGCGCAATCTAATCTGGTATCCTAGAAGCATCTCTGATGGCGACTTCCCGCACTTCTGGGGCGTCCTTCTGTAATTGAGCAGTAGACAGATAAGTTTGTGCTCCAATTTGCCTCCCCTCAACTTCCGGAGACCATCTTTCACCGTTCGGACAGCTCTTTCAGCAGCCCCATTAGATTGCGGGTGGAAGGGGGCGGTCCTAATGTGCGACATGTTCTCGACAAATGCTGCAAATTCACGACTAGTGAATTGTGTTCCGTTATCGGAAACTATCGTTCTGGGCACGCCAAACCGGCTGAATATGTCCCGCAAACAATGGATTGTAGCTGACGTGGTAGCTTGCTTCAGAGGAAGCGCTTCTATCCACTTGGTGTGCGAATCGATTAGCACAAGGTCCATCTTGCCTTCTATCGGTCCGGCAAAATCCACATGGATGAGCGACCACTTCTCAAATGTTTGTGGCCAGCTTGCGGGTGGAGCGGCTGGCGGCATAGGCAAATTGTCTATGCAATTCTTGCACTGAGCCGACATTCTCTCAATCTCTCGGTCTAGGCCTGGCCACCAAAACAACGATCGCGCAATGGATTTCATCGGCGAAGACCCTTGGTGGGTTTCATGCAGCAGCTGCAGCAATCTTTTTCGCGCACCGGCAGGTATAACCACTCGATGGCCCCAATAAATTAACCCATGTGCCAAGGACAACTCAAGTCGACGGTCAAAAAATACCGCCAAGCACGGCTCAAGGCCTTTCGAGCTTCTAGGCCAACCATGTAGCACGTAATGCTTGACGCGATCTAGTGTCGAGTCGAGGGCTGTAAGGTCCTTCAGCTCTCGTGTCGTGACTGTGCCTTCCTCTAGGCTTTCCAAAGAAAAAACGTACTCTTGCGGCTCTTGGGGCTCTATACTAGGACCGCGTGATTGCAGCGGAAGCCTGCTGAGGGCGTCCGAGTTCAGCAGTTGCCTTCCGGGAGTGTACTGAAGTTTGTAACGATATCCTCCGAGATAGAGTGCCCAACGCTGAATGCGGGCTGCAGCCATAGAGGGTGTCGGGCGGTCGGGCCTTAGCAATCCGAGGAGCGGCTGGTGGTCTGTAACCAAGGTGAATTCACGGCCCAACAGATAGTCTCGGAACCTCGTGACACCAAAAACTAGTGCCAGCGCCTCACGCTCCAGCTGCGAGTAATTCCTCTCGGCTTTCGTGAGAGTCCTTGAACGGAATCCGGATCGGTCTGTGCTACGCTTCCTACTGTATGAAACAGTACTGCGCCAATGCCGTGTGGGGAAGCGTCGCACTCTAGTTTCAGCTCCTTTGACGGGTCAAAATGGGCAAGCACTCCGACATCCTTCAGACACTGCTTGGCCTTGACGAACGCAGTTTCCTGGGGGTGGTTCCACTGCCATCGCGCATTCTTTTCTAGTAACTGATATAACGGGGACAACACTGTTGACATGTTCGGCAGAAACCTTGAATAAAATGTTAGCATTCCGACAAATGAACGCAGCTCGCTCACGTTACGAGGGCTCGGTGCGTTCATGATAGCTTCCACGTTCTTTTCCGTCGGGTGAAGACCGAGGCGATCGATACGGTGTCCCAGATAAGTAACCGATAGCTGGCTGAAATTGCATTTGTCGTATCGCAGCTTTACGCCGTGCTCTCGAAATCGCTGCAACACTGTTTTCAGCCGAGCTCCTTTGTGTGCCGCCTTTTCAGACACAAGCACGTCATCTAAGTATGCCTGCACTCCAGGCAGGCCCGCTAGTATGGTATCCATCTTCCTTTGAAAGATAGCAGGAGCAGAGGAAATGCCAAACGGCAGCCTGTTGTAACAGAAGAGCCCTTGGTGCGTATTAATCACGCACAGCTTGCGTGAAGCTTCGTCTAGTGCCACCTGGTTGTAGGCGTCTTTCAGGTCGAGTGTACTGAAGACTTCACCACCGCTTAACGACGCGAACATGTCTTCAATCACCGGAAGGGGATACTGCTCAACTGCACAAACCTGATTCAAGGTGGCCTTAAAATCGCCGCAAATCCGGACTGTGCCATCTTTTTTAAGCACTGGTACTATGGGGGTCGCCCAGTCCGAATGTTTTATGGGCGAAATTATGCCTAGTGACACTAGGCGATCCAACTCTTTAGCCACTTTGTCGCGGAGCGCGTACGGAAGCGGTCGCGCCTTGCAAAACTTGCTAACCGCTCCGTCCCTCAGCACCAAGCTGGCTGGCGGTCCCTTCATCAGGCCCAATTCCTCCGAGAAAACATCCTCGCAGTTACTGCGTAAGTCGTTGATGTGGTTGATGGCTTCTCCCGCCACCGGCGCTTCTCTATTACCGACTTGCAGTACCGGAACACCAGCCCTATCCAGCAGGGTTAAGTCTCGCCCGCACAGGCTTGGTCCGGTGCAGTCTAGTACTATGAGTGTGCATTCAACTGACACACCTTGGTGCGCCACAGTTAGCTTAAGCTCGCCTAAAACAGGCAGCCGTCCAGCGTAGCACGAACGTTTTAGATGTGAAGGCTTCAAATTTGGCCAGTGTTTGCAATGCCTATCGAAAACCTGTCGCGCTATGACGCATACTGGTGATCCTGTGTCAACTTCCATTGCCAGTTCTACACCGCCCCAATTGAATGTGCGGCGAATTGGCGGCTCGAGACACCTTCTTCGGGCCGAGAGCAAAGTCCAGATATGAGCATTTTCATAGCAATCTTCCGATGTGGTTTCTTGAACTGTTAATGTTTGGCCATGAGGCGCAGGTGCAGCAGGCCCGAGTTGCTTGTCGCGGCGATTGGGACACATTTTTGCAAGATGTCCTCGTTGACCACAGCGATAACAGCGCGATTTGGCCCAGCTGAAGCTGTTAGCGTCATGTTTCAAGCTTCCACATCTGCCGCATTGCCGACACGCTGCATTTTCGGCGCTGTCTCTCGGTGTTGGCCGGTGGCGCGCTTGCATTTTCAATAGCGGTGTTACTTCTGACGAAATTTCTTGTGCATCGTTTTCCGCGGATTCAGCAGCTATTGCTATCGCTTCGGCTTCTTCTAGCGTTAGATCTTTCTTTGCCAGGAGTTGCTTCCGTACTGCACTTGAGCGTACACCGCACACAATCTTATCTCGGATCATTCTGTCAAGGCAACTGCCGAAGTTGCAGTTGTCTCCGATGCGGCGGATCTCGACGAGGAAAGCCCGAATAGATTCTCCTTCCAGTTGGCAACGACTGTTGAATTTGTAGCTCTCCGAAATTTCGTTCCGTTTAGGGTCATAGTATTCACTCAAAGCTTTGGCAACTTCGTCATAACCCAAAGCGTTTGGTGCGCGGGGAGCCACTCTTCCGGCAAGGATTTGAATAGTCTGCGTGCTCAATGCAGCCACAAGAAGTGCTCTCTTCTTACTTGACTCAGCGATGCCATTTGCTTCGGAATATGCCTCCACTTTGATCAAGTACGGCTTCCACTTATCTGTGCTTTCGTCAAAACTCGGAAGCATCTGGGCGGCCATGGAAGTTGCTGGCAGGGCTGTCTTCAGGACCGGAGTGTCTGGGTCTGCCTTGACGGCGTGGGTGTCGTTTTGACTCGTCGCCACTGTAGCATAGCCGCGCCCGATAGGCCACGACAGGAACAGAACGAGCTTACACGCCTGTGAACGAGACAGGTAACAACCGACGTTTATTGTCAACCGGGGGTGGTTATATAGCAAGCAATAGGAGGGAGAGGGAATGGAGAGGAGACACGGCGAGATGGAAAGAAACTTCACGCTTGCGCAGTGTGTAGCCCGCACAATGACACAGCGGCCGACACAACAGTTGTGAAAGAAGATTTCAACTGCGAGATGTCTCACGTGCATGCCTGGAAATTTTAGTGCCATGGAGACAAAGACGAAGGCAAGAGCACATGGACGAGCGCTCGCGTACCACTGACAGAAAAAGACTCTTAGAGAGGGAGGGAGAGAGAGGAGGTTCTTAATTGAAAAAACAGAAAATTTAGTTTACGTTTAAATCCGCTGACTCGCTACTCTGGGTGAAGAAGGTATTCGAAAAGAGAAAGATGGAAGAAGAGAGGTGTATGAAATGGGAAGACAATATTCACTGCATACAGACTGCGCTGTGAGAGTGCTGAACGGAGGGATGAGAGTTTATCTAGAGGACGAATGTCATTTTAATAATCAAATAAAAAGTCCATAGAGCATCTCTGCTGCCTATGGCAAGCTAAGGATCCTAATAGACAAGAGAGTGTTAAGGCGCTTGAGTGAGTGATCCCATAAGGTGTTCATAATATGCGCGCTTTTCAGTATACGCTGGGCATTCTAGCAAAATATGCCCCACTGTTTCTACCAAGCCGGTGTCATCGCAATACAGACTTTTCGCGGGAACTAAACGGAACTGTAAGGGGACGCTTATTGTAACAGGCACACAAACATTCATATGCAAACAAGAGCACTAAACAGTGTCATGGACAATAACATGAGAAGAAGGAAGCCAGAAAACATGACTCTTCACTCCAGCAGAATTGGAGTCGCAGAAGCTCCACGATGTCCACGTAGACAACTAAGCTGGGAAACGATTTGTGTTATACGCGATCTCTTTTACAAGTCATTGTCTTTAGTATAAGGTTGTTTGCTGACAATCAGCATCTAAAGGCACATATTCATGGTGACTAAAATAATTGTGCATTTACTGAGACAGAAAGACCAAAAACTTCGATTTATCCTGAAATATGCTTAGTTTTACAACATGGCACCCCAGCATTCACTGAAAAGCGCCAGCCATGGTTGCAGGATCATTTTCTTATGCAGAAAGAGCATGCTTTGAAGAGAAGACATCGCCATTCCTTCACCATGATGACATGCTGTTATTATTACACATATTACTGCTAGCATCCCGAACACTTAGGAGAATCTTGTAAAAAAAATCAGTAGATTTGCTTCCCGAAGCTTGCCTTATGCCTTTGCCTTAGCTTGCCTAAATATTGTCAGTGTGCACATGTTATTCATTTTAATTATTTAAAAAAGATAACTTGATCAATGCTGCGCAGGATACTGCGACTTCGAGGTTGACCTGTGCGGCTGGGTGGCCACCAAGGGCTGGAGCGTGAAAACAATTCTACATTCCTTTTTCGACCGGGATCCACATCTGCACTCCGGACCTATCACTTCAGGTAAGGAAACCTATTCAAATGCTTTCCGTTGTTTGCGTGCCGTTGCGAAGAGAAAAAGTAGGTGAGCAAGAGAAAAAAAAATCTCATGTAGCATTGCTAGCCCAGCCGTTTACTGGTCTATCTTGTGGGGCTGCACTGAACAAGGTTTCTGGCTTCTGGAAAGACACGACTTTTCGAGAATGCTCATCATATTTACGGGCGTTTTGATATATGTGCTTACATCTTATCCGCAGTTGAAATGCATCGGCACCGGTTTGGCCTGTAGTTGTCATCCAGTTCTATATAGACGGTTGTGCCTAGCGTCTCAGTGCATGCCTCTAAAAGCACGGAAGACGGTCTTCCTCCTATTCCAGCTCTAATAGCGCTGAATGGAAAGTAAAGTCTAGCATAACTCAAGATTTCTGCCAAAACTCCTGAAATAAGCTTGTTTTCTATTTGCCTTCAAAGGGCATTCGTTCTGTTCGATCGCAGCAGCTCTCCCGGAACCATCCTGTGTCCCTTGTAATGTGTGCGCCTTGTTCCAACGTTTTTCAACTGCTATAGCTCATTCTCTTAATAAAAATGCTTCCTCGGAATGAATAAACTTCGATGAAAATAAAGCAATACTCCGAAGACTAATGTTACTTAGGAGTGAAGGGCGCAGATAAAAAGGAAACGAATGTTTAGTTATCTGCGTCTTGTGGTAGCGTACGTTCGCGGAAACGGCGATACCTTAGCAAGCCTCATGAAAGAAGGACGCGAATTCTCATTGCTGATATGAGATATTCACTTTGTTAAATACACGCCTATTGCTTATAATTAGCACAGCATACTCTACGTGCCTAATGTGCGCACTTCTTTAAAAACATAGAAGGAGAAGGGAGGTATTGATCGATGGCACCGCGGGTGCCCCCCAACGATCTGGTGACCCCCTGTGAATATCAGGGACGCTCGTATAAAAACTTGTATAAAACCAACTATGCCCGTATAAAAACTAAAAACCCAGCTAAGTACAAGGCGATATCCTAGTATTCACAGGACACCATTAACACGAGCTCGTGGGACAGGTCAGGAATCTTCAGCGCCTCGAGAGGACCAGCCGCTTTTTACGAGATTCCTTGGAAGTATCGTAGCCGCATGTGTAAAAAAAAAAAGAATCTCAGGGATCCATCGCTCACTGCAACATTGGGCGTTACAAGCGCACAGCGGCGATTTATAAAGCGTCACACGACATGTCAAATCTGTAAATAAGCCATGCAAAAGTTGGTACGTGAACATCCCTGCACACACATGGGACCAAGTTTCGAGAGCAGGCTGCCGACTGGCACGTTACGATTTAATAGATGAATGCTCCGAAGCTCCGTTTGGATTTTGTACAGCCGTCAGGGAATATTCAGCGTTAAGAGCACCACTCGCATGCAAAAAAGAACTTCAGTGGCTGTTGGGACATATTAAGGTTTAAGCTCATTAATAGGCGGCTTCAAGGCAGAGTCAGAAAACCCTTTTCCGCTACACCTTCCGCAGCTGTGAAGAACCACGCAGACGTTCCAGGTAATTATACTCGGCACGCAAAAAGCACCCGATTCTAAACTCGTGTCGCTACCTGTGGCCATCTCTTTTCGCTGTTTCATTGGTGCTTCTTTATGAGAAGTGGCAAGTCACTCTTGGTATCACCGCAGCATGCCTAAAACTGCTTGCCTTTAGTAGTTAATTTCTTGGATCCCTGAATCATAGATGCTTCATGAGGAGACCGCTTAAAAGAATAACTTAGCTATGCCGTCGAGTAAACAGAGGTGCATTTTGAGAATTCCAGCAATGTTACTGCGCACCGCTGCTCCTGTGCACGATAGGACAAACATGCCGCGTGGAATTCATGTGAAAGAATAGGCAGAAGTTAGTGTTCTTAAGAATATAGTAATGCAATCGAAAAAAAGGGATGCTTATACTGAGGGAAAACATACTGGACTTTTATTATATCGTTAGCTTGCGCTGGAATGTCACTTAATGAAGCGAACTCTGAGCCTGCGCATTATGTTAAGGAAAAAGCAGCGCTTGTATCGGCAACAGGCCCTACTCAAACCCCTCCACTTTTACGACAGCATCACCGAGGGCAGCAGTCTGAAGTTAGCTTGCGCTGGACTGTCATATGATGAAGGGAACTCAGAGCTCACGCATTACGTTAAGGAAAAAGCAGTGCTTGTAGCGGCAACAGACACTACTCATACCTCGATTTTTAAGAGAGCATCCTTAAGGGCAGGAGTCTGACGATAATAAAATTGTTTGGACTGAACATGCGAATGGTGCTGCTCGTAAATTTTTTGTTGCCCTCGTAGAGTACGGCCTGGTGACAAACCAATACTCTTGCCCCAAGTCAAACTGCACAGTGAAGAGCCCCATGTGGACGGGTCAGAGCGGTGCGCAGTGCCTCGAGTTCTGGTACTTGCCTGCCGAAAACGAAGACGCCCACCTGCAGGTAAGCCTAAAATCGTAAAGAAAACGCACTGAACTGCATCAGTAATAAACGAATCGCTGTGGAGTCGGTTTAATTGTGTCGGAGCAAAACTTCGTGAACACATCGCAAGCACAAGTTCATGCACGTCATGCAAAGGACCTCCATTTTTTTTTCGGCGCTGGGTGGCGCTGACGAAACCTAAACAACGAAAACATCTGGAAGGCTATTGGGCCTCATTATAACTTACTGTCTTGTTTCTTGAGAAATATGCGCCCACCAGGTTGATAAATATGTTCCTAGTAGGAAGCGTCATAGATCAGTACCCAACACAAACACAAACGTCATAGATCAGTGTAAGGGATGCTGTGAGCGTTCTGAAGAAATACAGACTCACTTCAAGATAAAAATGATGTATCAGACACAAGAAACAAACACAAGAAATTGAGAAATAGGTTTATGCGAAAAATATTTACAGTTTTCTAGGAGTCCATTATTAGCGCTCAAGCCTGTCGCCTGAGCGCAGGCTGTGCAGTCACGTATTTCTACAGAATACAGTTAGCTTAACACGCCTCGTCTCTTTTAATCTGCTATAGTGCGCACATGTGCTCTTCTGCTGAGTGCCATAAACGGCATACAATTCTTTTCTCTCAGGCGGAAGTGCTGGCGAACGGCAAGAGCGAAGTTCTGTGGAGCAGTTCAGTTCATTCGGACAGAGAATGGACGCTGGTGCGAGTGCAGTTCGTTCAGCAGGATGACTATGAGGTGAGGATAATTGCAAGCAAAACATAAAGCCACCCCTTTTCCGGGGTTTCTGTTTTTGCAGCGCAAGCATTCACGCGCAGGGAATGTAGTTGTAGGCGGGTTGATAAAACTGCCCCCCCCCCCCTCCCCCCCCCCCCCGCAAAAAAGAAAAGAAAAAGAAGACTGAAATGAAGGCTGCCAACAAAATATGACAGGTTTTTGGTAGGAGTTCCTATAGCTGGAACAAGTGGTCGTGCCGGGTCCTTGCCGGGTCGTGCCGGGTAGAATCGTCTTGCTAGCTCGTTGAGCGGAAGAATGGAACTTATGTCGCTTTAAGCGCTGCTTCTATCAACAGTTTTGCGGGAGCCACTGTGATAATGATGTGAGCTGTGCATCAGCCTCCTCTTCAAGTTCTTTGGAGAGAATAAGGTCAGCCCATTAAAAGCGTTCATCTCTCCGCGATCTAATCGCTCTTATAAAGAATAATGATTACACCATGACGCGGGCTGAAGCAATATTTTAGTACTGTTCCCCCATTTTACACTGACTTTTCTTTCTTTAACATGAACAATGTGCTTGAGTTGACCTTGTCTCTTACAGGTGTCAAGTGTCTCGCGTGGGAATGGCTGTATGTAAATATCAAAGCGCTTATAGCACTGTTTAGGAACTGGTATACACATGTGTAAAAATGAATTAAGTTAGCTAGAATTTCACGGCAAAATTCATCTCCTGCTAATGAGCATATTTCCGTAAAGACGGCGTCTGGCAATTTAAGATACATATATCTGTTTCAGATTTTAAAAAATTGTATCTCTGCACGCCGCTGAAGAAATTCTGCCTCTTCAGGTGTGTTAAACCGACTGAAGTGTATAGAATACCTCCCTACTGCGCAGTAGAGTGCACTAACCGCATTTTCTAGTGTTGTTACCACCCCCAGCATGCACTATTTTTTTCAGGCACTCTGGGCCGAGACGTCAGAATGTTCACGTTCTGTCGTGTCATGATAAAAGCTTACTGTACCGGTACCTTCTGTGGAAGGGCGCTCAGCCTACATATTGCCTACGCATGCTTGCAAAGTCGATGGTTGAAGGCGCCAGGTATAAAATGAATTTAGAATGTCAGCCATCTCTACGTTTGCGCGAGCGATACCCTTGTGCGGTGAGATGCCTTCTACATAAGGTTGGTGTGCTGCGCCTGGAACAAAGCTTTTGGACTCGCGAAGGAGTTCTTTATATACGGTCATTTTCTTCTGCGCCAGAAACGCTCTCGTCGGCTTCATTTCTTGAGACATCAGAGAAGCACTTCTCGGACGAGATGTTCGGCGGAGAAAAGGGCAAAACTCCTGAGGCTCACGCCGGCTGCTATAGAGTGCGATTTGAAGGTCGCTTCAGAGGTTTGAATTAAACACGTCCTTTGAATAGGACCAGTGGTTTGCGGGTCCATCTGCAGTAGCAGGACTGGGGTGCTGGCTCGCAATGCCAGTTAAGATTTCTCGATGATAGTAGCCTTTCCACTGTACAATCTTTAAAACAACCTGCAACCTGCGAAGAATTTCTTCATGAATTCGAATAGGAGCGAACATGCGCGAAGCTTAATTTTTTCTCCCGTCATGCCTTTTCCACGTTCTAGCACAGGACCACCTCAGTCGTACTTTACCCAGTGAACATTGGCGACTGCACGTATGTCGTGTTTTAAAGGAATCTTTGATATTTTGTGTAAATTCAAGCTGGATACTGTTTGATGAGATCCAGGGATGTTCATTTTACGAGGTTCGTCAGTGGCAGAGTAGGAGCGCAGAGCACTACAGGCGCAGCCGCACACGAAGGTTAGGCTACTTAAGCCTCGACTGTTTTGAGTGGGAATAGCAAGATTTTTTTCAGCTCGTTTTTACGTGTATGATAACAAAAGTACTCTAAAACAAATTACTGGTGCTTACTGTTGATGCTTAAGTAGGAAAATTCAGCAAGGTCTGAGATCTCGCTGGCCCCACAATGTCTTATACGGAGCATGAGTATTCAGTGGATAGTCAGGCAGGTTAGCACAAACTTGCATGCTGCACTCTTCCACGACACAAGGCCACTAGGAGCCGACGTCTGTGCCCCGGTGGCAGTGGAAGACGAAAGAGCCATTGGTCGTAGTGTTCGTTTTCCAGACGCTTCAATCTGCGGATCTCACATGCAAAAGAACCTTTACGGACTAGCACTTCGGTATCACGAAGCCATTGTTGCCGGCACTCGTTAGGCTCTCAATGCCTATATGCCCTGCGGTGAGTTTCGTTGTAGACGGGAGTTGCACGGCGACTTGCACCAGGCTACAATTCCATAGCACACTGTCGAGCAAAAACATGCTCAGCTGTCTGTGTGCAGCACGGGAAGACCGCGCTATGCAAAGAGTGTTGCTTATATATCACCGCTAAACGACAACTCGATGCGCAACGGTTGGACAGCGCCACCTCGAAACCCGCAGCGGTGACTCAGTTGTTTAGACGCTTGGCTACTGATCCGGAGTTCCCGGGTTCGAACTCGACCTTGGCGGCCGCGCTTCGATAGAGGTGAAACGCAAAAGGCGCCCGTGTGCTGTGCGATGTCAGTGCACGTTAAAGATCCCCAGGTGGTCGAAATTATTTCCGGAGACCTCCGCTGCGGCACAGTTTTCTTCCTTTCTTCTTCCTCTCCCTCCTTTATCCCTTCCCTTACGGCGCGTTCGGGTGTCCATGCACCGACACAAATGAGACAATTATTGCACCATTTCCTTTACTCAAAAACTGATTTTCATTTTCATTTTCACCTCCAAGCTTAGCATTGTATGCAGCAACCTTGTGTGTTACGCGTCCACTGTGCAATGTAGGGTTAAGTGGATGAAAAATGCGCCAGCGCAATCTGTGGTGGATGAATATATGGATAGATTGATGAATATTCGGAGTGTCCTTTTTGAAATGAGGTGGCGACACGCGCTACCACGCACTGTATATTTTTGCTTTTATAATTTATCCTGTATGTCAAACTTACAGGTATTCCCTAAAAATTTCTAATTTTTCTTCCACTGAAAATTATATCGACTTTTACGCTTCAGCAGTTTTACCCTCGTATTCACAAACTGGTCTTACGTTTACCTTACTTTAACACGCAAAGCGACTTGCAGAAAGGTTACTGAACGTGAAAGG
Source organism: Amblyomma americanum (assembly GCA_030143305.2). NCBI lineage: Eukaryota > Metazoa > Arthropoda > Arachnida > Ixodida > Ixodidae > Amblyomma > Amblyomma americanum. The sequence goes on from JARKHS020019368.1 coordinate 67,502, forward strand.
TAAGGGAAAGATCAAACGCGCTTCAGAAATCCATCTTTCGGCAGCCTTACGAAAAGTGCCGTTACCCGCAGAAGTAAGAGGTATGGTAACGAGCATAAAGAAGTAATAATGCTTCCTTAATCAGTGAACGCACTAATTACTTGTTTGTACACTATAGAAAGTAGTTATGAGCATTTATGTTGTAGCATATAGTGAGCAGTTATGGAACATATAATAAAGCTGTCATAATCATTCAATAGACAAAACTAACCAGCCTGACTCTAATTTTCGGCGTGCCGCTGAAGTTTTCGCACACATGTCTCCTGCTCTAGTTGGTGCCTATCTTCGGCTTAGGAAAACTTGACCAATGCCTGAAACAATGTTGGTGCGGTGACGGCGGATACAGTCGATACCGCTGAAAATTGGCTTCCACTGACGATGTAACCGGTGACAACTTGGAAGGTTCCCGCGCCGTAAAACCAGAGGGCGGTAAGCAGTCGCAGCCGCGGCGGCACGGGGCAACCTCGTCCGTCGGGGTAGCGGTGCAGAACAGCACAGACAAGAGTTTCAGCGCGGCAGGCTTCGAAAAGCGGTACCTCGTGAGTTACTCGTCGTCAAGCAGCTCCGTCGGGTACTGGTGATCCATGAGCACTCGCCGTCCCGGCTCCCCGCGATGGGTCACTTGGTCCTGATTGATTTCTTTCTTTAAGTCAGTTAACTTTATAAATCGGAACAGCGGTTGCCGTACACGGCTGCCATGTTGAATTGACGAAAGGAGCTCCTAAAGGTAGGCCAGGGGCTATCTTTGAGAACGTGCCCTTTCAGAGACCGACAGGGCAGCGAAAGGGGCTATTTAAGAGTAAGGTTGGTTTCTTGAAGCCGGAAAGGCGCAGCGAAGGTAAGGACCTTGAAAGGGAAGGTAAAGGTTGGTTTGTGATTACGGGGTCAGTCCTGAACTTCTGGAGCCACTAATCTTCCAAACGTTTTTCGATAACGTCTGCCGCAGACTCAAATTACCTTTTTTATCGCTTAACCCTAGGGCCTCAGGGATGGTGACTGCGCTTGTGTCAAGATCTGGATTGGTACTGTTGCACTCCAGTAGGATATCTTCAATTGCTTCTACTGAGTTGGATTTGAAGATGACTAAGACCCCGAATTGCGAGGCTTTCAAGCCGAAAAAACGGCAGGAGTCGCCTGTTTACGCTTTCCGATTGCTGCGACTGCCCTCACTAAAATCACTTGTACATTTCGTGGAGGTGCGAGATTTTTATCCACCTCACACCGGAGCTTCAAAGCCGCCCCCTGCCGCCGCCATTAGCCATTCCCGAGGACGCCAGCCCGATTACCGCCCAGGACCCTCCACCTATCTTCTGTTTTGGTGCGCTCCGTTAGCCCAATTTTAGGATCTTTAGCGGCGTTGACGACCACGACGTCGACAGCTGGTAGTCATGCTATGAATACGTAAGCACCAAAAACCAATGGGACGATTCGACGTAGCTCGGCAACGTCCTTTCTATCTTGCTGACGTTTGCAACTTGTGGTTCCGGAACCATGAGGCAACCACGTTGGCTTTTTTCAAGGCCAGTTTCTCAGGCGTCTTTAGCTTCATTGCCTTCAGTAAGCTGCACGCAGAACAACGCTCCCGTGCTCGCTATCAACAGGCTGAAGAGCCATTTATCAATTACATCGAGGTTGTTGTCGATCTGTGTAAACACATCTCAAGCCTCGATGCCTGAAGCTAACAAGAGTAACAATTTTGTAACAGAAATATCTGATGACACCTTCCACATGTTACTAGCCAAGGATCCCTAAACCACCGCCAATGTCATTAGGTTTTGTAAAAACTACGACGTCCTGAAGAAGCTGATGGCACCTACTCGCCATTCCTGCGTTCCTGACGAGTTCCTTGCCTAGTTGGCCTTTGGCGTTCTCCGCGGCGATCAGTCCCCGATAATCGTGGAGATCCAGTGTTGCATATGTGAAGAGGGCACCAGCTTTCCTACTGCCTGTTTCCGAGGAGTCTACGCCATCCTTCGCTCCCTCGATCCGGCGCGTCATCCAGGAGCAGGCATCACAGGCTTTGCCTTCGAGCCCTCATCAGTTATCCGTGGCTGCACCTTACGTACGCTGAAGCAGACGCCAGACCGACGTACAGGGCGCCGGCACCCCCCTTCGTTCCCCAAGCGCCGCCACCGTCTGCTTTTCTCATTTAACGCTTTCACGTCGCATTCATCAGAAAATCTGGATTTGGAATATTCGGCGTTGTGAGCGAAAAATCATGGGCATGGCTCTGGCCGGGGGCAGCTGAAAGCTGACATGGCTGGACACAGACTTTCTCGTGAGGGTGCGCGGCAACGCAACAGATAAGCTTCGCTGGTCACTGCAAGAGACCACTATGTTATCTCCGCTTTTTCTTCTTTATTGCCGACTTCAATACGACACAATACTATCGCCACAGCCGATCACGCCTCGTGTTAAACTGATGATGATGTCTTCAGGTTTATTGGCACATAACACAATCTCACGCTGTGCATTGCACATGGTCGTCTTTATCAATTTCCATCTGCGGCGCGAACAGATAAGATCACTTAAATCAGAGCTAAATCTGAGCCTACTATCGTCGCCAGACGTGCCGACGACCAAGCAAAGCAAGAACATGAGCCAACCAGGCTGAACACAGGCTTTCGCACGTCTACTCGGTTTAGCTACGTTAAATACCTACCACCTTTTTGCAGTAAAAAAGCTGTTTACTGAGGCAGTTTTCTCACGTATCGCAAGACTGCACCATAACAGTCAGTATATCTGCAGATCACTCCTCGGGGCGCTTGTAGTTTTCTGCTAGTTATGGTAAAAAACGCGCGCCATTGGTTTTCTATGGCACGCCTCTTGTGTTTGCACTACGCGGTGCGAACACAAGAGAAACTTTAAAAGCAATATTTTGATCCGCACCGGAAGGTTATAACCTATTCTCATCAGTATGTTCAGAACAATGTCTTACAATAATCCACAGTTGCCTCACAAATAAAAGTGATTACCAAGAAAGCTGGACTTTTACTCGTTAGTCGTTTGCGGGCAGTGTGAGTCAGAGTTTACAACTATTTAAGTACTTTTTATGTGCATCTGCTGAGCTGAATTTCAGCGCCAACTCGCGCTAAGCAGACTAAACTGGTGGCATGACGCTGCTCCGGATCTAAACTGTCCAAGAAACGGCTGTAGCCGAAAAACTCAAGTGCATGAAGTACAGCGGTTCAAACCAGCCTTCAGAATGGCAAACGGAACGGGCACTGGTCGGTAGGGAGCAGGCAAGTAGCTTGCGTGTTCCTCTCTCTCCTGGGCTACAACCGTAGCCATGGTGCAGTAGCTGCTGCCGTTTCGCCGAGCAGCTGTGATGGAAGCTAGTCAGCTGCGTCGAAGACATACCTTCAGTTCACGCAGCCCTTGTAACCTTCCTTGCTGGTTGGTGGCTGCTTGCTGCGGTAGGGGTGCCCTGTTAAAGTGAAATCAAGTAACACGTAGCGCAAGATAAACAGGAGCTCGTGGTTGATAATACGGGCGCAATTTGACCGCCATGCTCTGCTTTTAAACGTTTTTTTAAAGCAGGAAAATTATGGATATCTACAGCCGGGGACAAAAATCAGAAGAATGCGTGAACGTGGCAACACAGGCTGGCATGGTAGATTTCAGCCAAAGCGTATTGCAGATCGCCAAGAGCGTCCGTAGCTTAGGCAGGTATGAAGAAGGTGTATCGATTTCATTCGCAAATGCAATATCCGCAGAGAATAAATGTTGCCTTGAAGCTTATGTCGTGCCCCAGTAGCATTGGGCCGTGGCGAGTACCTTATGAAGTCAGAACTTTCGATATTCAGACAATAATATTTGGCTATGTCTAAATGGTTATTATAAGTGTCTGATTATGGTAAGCTACCTAACCTGCCATTTCCAATTTAGGCAACGAGCTTACAATTACTGAACATTACATAATTTTTCATCCCCTCCTATCCCATCGATTGGAATGAAGAAAGCCTCCTACCTCCAGAAGCCTGCATTTCAATGTTTTTTTAAACCTTGTCTGAAGCTTCTTGCGTATGCGCGCGCGTGTATGTGCGTGTGTTTGTGCGTGCGATAACGGGCCCTGTCTCTACATTGCGCAAATAAAAACTAAGCCAAGCACGCGCAGAGTAACCTGAATTCAACCTGTGAGTACAGTGTATTTCCGAGTTGCTATTGCATCAGTTTTTTGAACAAATTTTTAAAAGTGTTCGTGGCACTGCACTTTGTTGCACCTTGAGGCAAGAAACAATAGCGCCTACAAAGACAAACACAACGAAAGAACGCCGCAGGACAACTGAACGCACGACACGCATGAGCTCTCTTGAGGGAGCGTAGTTTTTAGGTCTTAATGTTACCGACGGCGAAGGTCATGTACGTTGGCAGTATGCACCGCGAACACGGAAGGAGCTGTCACCTTACAATTCGGCTCATTCAAAAACACTAAAACGTGCCTTTGCTAGCCTTTGCCTGGAGTTTGTTCTCATGAAATCGTGTCACCGTGTTATGCAGGCGAGTTTTGACAAGCAAGTAGAACGGTTGGGGTCGGCAGGGTTCTCATGCTCGGTCATCCCAGTTGCTGCTGAAGCCCTCCTACGAATAATGGAAGGTGCCGTGTTTCTAAAGCCTTGTGAGCAAACAAACCAAGCTGAGGAAACAGAAGTGGTTCCGTATGTTCACAGTGTCGGCCAAAATGTTAAGAAGGTGGCGAATAGGCATGGCGTGCCAGTCGTGTTTTCGGCTCTATGACAGCTTGCACAGCTCTGCGCACGCATTGCGAGCGAGGATACGAAGAGCGGCTGCAATTAAAGAAACAAAAAAAAAACCATGGCAAGCCGTTTGCGAAGTTCTCCAGCTCGTGTGGTGCATCAGATAGCACTTAATTTGGGGAGGGCATATGGGGTCCAAACGAGGCTTTGCGCGAATGAATGTGCAGTTGGACACTTGCGGTCGCTAAAAGAAGTAGGAGGCGCGCACATTTTACACCACTGTGCAGAATGCAGTATGTGTCAGGACATTCGCCACTGAAAAAAATGCTTGCACTTCGGAAAGTGTGAACCACGGTTTTGTAAGCTAAAGATTCCGGGCAGGAGGCAACATGCTAAGGTACCGGAGGTTTTGGAACTTTTCCACAGAAGAGAGGAAAAATCCTTTTAAGACCGAGATATCATATCTTGAACGGTTTGGTTGATTTTGTGTGGCATTGGTTCAGCGCATGCCGTGGTATTCCTTATATTTGCTGGCTTCGCAGCGAATGAAGTTAGATGAAGTTAGCGTTTGGCCTGCATCGTTCTTTCGTTGTGTTTGTCTTTGTAGGAGCTATTGTATCCTGTCTCAAGTACTATGCAGCATTTAGCCCAAATTGAAGTTCTTCTAAATTACTGCAAACGTCTTTGCAGTAATTACACTTCCCATCAATTTGTGACATCGTTTGTCCTAGTTAACGGCCGTCAGTATAACTTCATGGGTACCACTCAGGTACTGAATTTTGTAAGCGACTTGCAAAAAGAAGCGCAACAGATGGAAACGTTCGTGCTCGATGAGATCTGTCAAGGCAGGCTGCATTCTTACATCGCGCTTCGAAGATGCACTGATTATGAGCTCCTGTTGCCTTCTACCCTCTGCCTTCTTTTCTCTCGCATTGTCTCACGCAGGTCGTGTTCCGAGCTGTACTTCCTGTGGAAGATTACCGTTCTTTGGCTGTGGACGACGTGGCACTACGACTTGAGCCATGCGTCCACCTTGTCGAGTGCAACTTCACTGACGGCTTTTGCGGCTACATCAACAAATTTACAGACGACTTCCGCTGGCTTGTCGGCAAAGGCCGTCTCGAAAATCCCAGTCTCAAGCCCAATGTTCCAATTCCTGCAGGTATAGGAGGCTTGAAACTGCCCAATCCATGGCGATGCAAATACAGCGAAACGAAAGGCGCTTAGTCGACTTAGGAGCCACTGAATAAACGAACACTTTAAGTCAGACCAATTTAGCCGGAACTTTTCGGGGCCACTTCCGACGGTACTCTTCTTTTTCATGATGTCCACCTTTACACGTAATGAGTTTGTTGAGACTGCTCACGCATAATCAATACCAATTCTTCGTAGCTTCTCTCAATGTGTAGCTTTGAGACCAGCATAATCAACCAATATTCGAATAGTGTAAGACAAAAGACTTCCAGTTGAAGATAATGTATTCAGTAACGTTACGTAAGTAGCCAAAACGCGCCATTTGCAACATAAGACAGCGCGCTTTGTTGCTCATGCAAGCGGTATTCTGCGCACTGTAAGCACGTGGAACTGGTGCAGATTTCTGGTTAAAAGCGAAGAAAAATGTAGACTGACAGCCACTGGAACTTAGTTTCCTGGCTGAAGTTCTCTAGTTACCGGTTCTGAATAGTGTTCTTTCAAATATGGCGATGGTCCTACAGCACCTTCAGTTCTCTGACCCAGTGTCGGAAATCCGTAAGCAAGCTTTACCCCTGAGCCACTGTCGAGCCGTTAGGTCGAAAAACTAGGCATTCCTTAATCTTACATGAGCTCATCGATGCCACACCAGAGGTTTGATGCATGTCTCGCTAGCCCCTTTTCCCTATGAAGTCAACCGTGCACGCCGAATACTGCTAGAACACAAAGAAGATTTATGAGGACCGCAATAGTTTTTCGTGAGGAAGTTGCGTTGGTTGTTCTTTTTTTAGACAAAGAAAGTTCGAAGAATGTATTCTGCAAATATTGCACTAGCCTGCTCAGGAGCGCCGCGTACATCGTTTTCTGACGGGTCCTCATAGTACAGTGCAACTCACTCAGTCCGTTATGGTGCGCAACGAAGCAAACTATCATGGGAAGAATTAATTATACATTTACTTGGACATCAGGTGCTGATGTCGTCGTAGTCAGCATTGTTATAATCATAATCATCAGCATAAGAACATCCACTGCAGGGCGAATGCCTATGCTAAGGACAACACAACAGCGTCCTGTACCAGTTACGGCAGCTCTAAAACTGCGAATTTTTCTTCTTGGCTTAATTATCTCAGATATCAGTAACTTCACTTTAAACCATTTGAGTTTCATGTGTAACGTAGAAAACTGGGCAAAGGTTGGAACAATGCGAAGTCAACTTTTGAAACACTATGGGCGCTAAAGAGAGTGTGCAGGGCTTGATGCTCTTGCGGTGTGCGGGAAACGCGTGAGACAAGTGCAACCTTGAAAGGGGTGATCTGTGTCTGAGTCCGCATTCTGCTGTGCAGACCAATCATCGTCGTTTGCATACCTCGACCTGACAGCAGGCAGAAATACCGACCGGCTGGTTTCGAAGACCCTTCTGGCGAAGACAGTGGGTCTATTGAGTTCGCCATTCGATATCACAGATGACAAGATGAAGATTGTCGTCCAGTACTTTAGGAACGGGCCAGGTGAGTTGACTCCGTCTGATTTGTCACGGTTAATAAAAGTGTAACCATTGAAGAAATCCGTTGCACCACTCTGAGAAGCTACTCGTCACGATCTGTCACTGAAACCGATCTTTCGGAATTTCGTGTGGTCCTTGACA